>MTQE01001141.1:7575670-7593008 GCA_014337955.1 Aspidoscelis marmoratus | reverse complement strand
TTTTTTTTTTTGGTATTATGTAAACTTGGAGAGGGGAAAGGAGGAGGAACTGGTATTACTGCCCATTTGTTCCCCTCCCCCAATGTTTTGTATAACTGCATAGTGTATTATTTTGTTTATAAATTTTTTTTAAAAATATATTTATTTAATGTATGTTGTATTACTTTGGATTGTACTTTTCATAGTTGTTGTAAAGTTGTTGAGTAATTTATTAGAAAGGTGGTATACAAATAAACTGAATGAATGAATGAACGTTGCTGCCACCACCATACATGGGTGGCTATTTTTTTGGCCTCCACACATGCATGGTGGACAGAGCAATGATGGCAGCTCTGTCCAGATAGTAGGCAAAGGTACTCTTGCTGGAAAACACATGATCAATGCTGAGTTCTCCAGCGATAGTCTTTTGCACATTTTAGTTCTGTGTTCCCCTGGTCTGGATGGGGCCTCACTACTGTCCAGTGGCTCCTTTTGTTATTACTGCTTGTGCATTCCCAGAAGCCAAGTGCATTTAAAAAACTAAAGGGAAATGTGTTTGTGTGGAGGGGGGATTTGGCTGATTTCCTGATATTTGCAAGAATTAAAATGGGAGGAGCTTTCAGAGAGAGGTAAAAGCGCTTCGATAGAGGCAGGAAGAGGCAGTTGTGGGAACTTCTTTAAATCCCACAATTGCCTCCTGCTGTCTGGAGGCAGCCTTCAACATACAGTATTACAAACAGAGGAAGGAAATCAAGCCATGACATTTTCAACATTAAACCGTCTGTATTGAAGCCAAAAAAGTACATGTCTTTCTTGTAACATACACTGTATGAACTTTATTTACATATGAACCCTGTATTTGGAGGGAAGTCGGCCTTCTGTGATATGGACTGTAAGGCCTCGCACCATTTGAATCTGGTCAGGAAACGGGTAGGTGACTGTTCGGGAGCCGTCCATACCCTACCTATGATGGGACAAAGCAAACGATTTGAGGACGTTAAATTCTATGCACAACTAAGTAAAATAAATGTGCTGATAACGAATAAAGTAAGTAGTAGTGGCAACACCTAGTCTACGATCTGCATAAAGCCTATAAGACACTTTTAATAGATTTTATAGTTTCAAAAAAATTACAATTCATTATTTTCATCCAAAACACCTAAGATGCATTCACACCTATGTTCACACCTAAATTTTAATCCAGTTTCAGACTAGTTTTAGAGTGAAAGAAGACATCAGCAAAGTGTCAAGCTGTTTTTTCCATGCAAGGGAGGTGGTTGGGGGGGGGGGCAGCGGCAGGAACCATGAGAGTCCCTTTTGGACATACTTCAGATCTGAGAAGGAAGGAGGGGACAAGATAAAACATCACACCTCCGAGGCATGGAAGCCACGACAGGCAGAGTCTCCACTCGGATCCTTTTCTCCCTCCTCCCTTCAAGTTGAAAAGGGTTTAAAACTTTAAGAGTCGGTTAGGCCCAATGAAGGAAAACCCGAATAGAGGAAGGAAAATCCAGGGGAAAAAACAGCTTAGCTTTTAAAGCTGTCACCAATCAGCCTGGAATTTGGGCTGAAGAAGAATTAAGTAAAGGTATAACCACAGCCTGTATTCCAGGCATGCTGTCTCAGTGCAAACACTCCCACTGAGAACCTGTCCTGAGATTTTTTTCTTATGTATGCAGCAGCAACAGCAGCAGCAGCAACAGCTTCATATGGAAAACTTCCAGTAGAGTAGCAACAGTGGGAAACGGTTAAGCTCTCTTCCCTGTTTGCTGTGCTAACTAGACAGAGCTGGGACTGTGAAGATCCAGCTATGGAGAGGTACATGGGATCAGATAGAATATTTAAGAAACGGCAGATGACAGATTTGGCATCAAGGAATATGATCATCTATAAATAATTCAAGAGGACTGGGAGGTTTATGGCTGCTCTGTGGCACTTTTATGGCTGTGGCTGGCTTTTACAGAGGCCTAAAGATCCATGCAAGGCTGTAAAAGTGCCACACAGCCACCGCAAAAGCATTGCCACACTTTCCCATAGATGTGTGTGTCTGACCTGCTGGCTACCTCAACAAGACTTCCTGAACCGCCTTGGTGGTTCTGGGGCTTGGCATGACACAAGCCAAGCCCTGGAATTTAAGACTTAACTGCATCCTTGCTTTTGCCAATCCCACCCCCACTCCCATTTCCCATTTTTATTTAAAGAATACCTTTCCAAAAAATTGTTCAAGGCAGTTTACGACAAACAAAAAAGCACACAATACAAAATAATACATTATAAGTGCAAAATAATACATTATAAAATAACAAAGAAACTATGAAGTATAAATAAAATAAATAAAAAGATACACACAATTTTTTTTGCTGATTTCATGAGGAGCACTCTGCAGAATTGCTGTTCTGGCTCATACCCTTAGCCAGGCAGCTGTCAATACAGGCAGCAGCTGCAGGTGATCACTTAAAAGAAGCAAGGATAACAAGTCAGCCTAGGACCCTTTCTGCACTGGTCCTTATTCTGTATCATATCTCCAGTCAGGATAGGGATCAGCCATCTATCTGCAAGCTGGTGCAGACTGTGGCACAATATGCTGGGATCTACCAAAGCCCTCACCAACGTGTGGATTCCATTCCATTCCATTCCATTCTTATTTATATACCGCCTTTCCAAAAAACAAAATTTTGCTCAAGGCGGTTTACAACAAACAGAAAAAAAATACAAGGAATACAACAAATCAATACAAGTAAACAAAATCAATCTCAATAAATAATCGTCGCATCAAAGAATACAACAAATCAATACAAGTAAAATAGCTATCTCAGTAAATAAGAAATCCAAAACATATCATAAACAATGTCCCCCCTCCCCTCTCCAGCTCCCAAGAGGAAGGCATGGCCCAGTTGAGATGGAAAGGTGGATTAAGTGTCCATTTTTCTTCATGGAAGAGAGCGCAGGGCAGATGGAAGGCCAAGCTGGGAGTGTCTCTTCCCTATTTTTATCTCCCTGGAGAAAGTGCAGCACAACATGATATCATCTTGCCAGCAATGGTACTTCTGAAACCTTTCTGCTGCACGGAGGGAGTGGGGCAAGCGCAGCTAGCTTCTCAGGTAAAACCTCCTCCTCCTCCTCCTCTTGACGTTCTTATGTCTTGGTGAAAAGGGAGGTGCGGCAGCCATGCCCAACACAGCCCCTATCCTGAATAACGCCCAGTGCAGAAAGAGTCCAGTTCTTCTTCATCCTATGAGCCCAAACAGCCACAGTACCTATATCTTGAGGGAGGGTGAGGCAGAGGCAGCAAACACGCCTGTGCAGAAACAGCTCAGAACTTCTTTCTTTAAAAACAGTAATTCACAATAACGTGGCTTAAAGGGCTTCTGCCTTTCAGCTCTAGTGTGAAAGCTACCCTGCGTAAAAGCTATCATTGTGTATCAAGAAAGTCAGTAAATCCTCGTTGCTCATCACTAATATCCAATTTGTTCCTCCACTTCTAAACTACGAAAACACACAAAGAAGCTTGTTTTTGAGTTCCCAGGCCTTCACCTTTCCACCTCCACTTCCCCCTTTTTGACCAAAATGCCATGTGCACCTTTAGCCCGCCCCCAGAACATGAACTGCAAATTCTTTTTCTACAATATCTGCATTCTTAGACGTCTGTGTTGCCATTTTGGTTACCCTTTTTGCACTTTCTGATTTCTGGTGACCAAAATTGTATACACTGTAGATTTATCAAGAGGCAAAATGATGCTTCAGATTTATTTTCTATTCAATTTCTAATTTGGACTAGCGTTGAATTTGCTTTTTCACAGCTGCTGCAAACTGGGTTAACGCCTTCATTGAGCTGTCCAACAGAACCTCAAAGTCTCCTTCTTGGTCCATTGCATGGAGCTCAGACCCCATCATATTATAGGTGTAATTGGATTTTTTTTCTTTTTGCTCCAATGTGCATCACCTTGCACTTACTAACACTGAATTCATTTGCCACTTGGATGCCCACTTGCTCACCCAATGTCAAGAGGTCATTCCGAAGCTCTTCACAATCTCTTTCAGATTTCACTACACTGAGTAATTGATACCAAACGTTATCTCAACGCTTACCCTTGCAAACCCCTTTCCCTCAGCCAGTCCAACTTACTTCTAACTCCTTAGCCAGCCATCTCACAGAGAAAGGGAGAATACAAGAATACAGGAAATCTCTCCACATTTATAGCAGCTTATTTTCTTATTCCCATTACACTTTGCTTGCAAGAGAAAAGCTGACGGACGTTGGACTCTGACCCATCCCTTGCCCAAGAGATCAAAACCCACAATGGGACCATACTTTGTGCCTCACAGAAGAACATCACAGCAACTGGGAGGCAGAGAGGGTAAGCTGCCCCTAGCCATGGGCTAGAGAAGAAGCAGATACAGGGAGTTTGCTTTCCACTCCTCAGGCACAACTAACCATCCGTTACAATTGCCATTTGCCCTGCGACAGAAGAGAAGGAGGAGGAGGGAGGTTGGCTTTTATACCCCACTTTTCTCATCCTTATGGGTACTCAAAGCAGCTGACAAACCTTCTGTTCTGCTCCCTCTTCTTGTGAGGTAGGTCAGGCTGTGAGAGCTTAGAAAGAGATGTGACTAGCCCAAGGTCACCCAGCTGGATTTGTTAAATATAATACTGCAGAATCAAACCAGGAGACTACCAGATAAGAGTCCAGCTCCCTAACCCTAAGACCAAACTAGAAGAGGGACATCTAACCCCAATACCATTTATCAGTCAAGTTGAGGTTACCCACCTTTTGCAGCTTCTCAGAACATGCCATGGACATCATTCTATTTGACTGATTTTAATTCCCACCAATATAGGAGGGCTCAGAAGCCTTGCGAGAACCTGAACTAAAGGAACAAGAAGCACCAGTAAGTGTCTGAGCAAGATCATCAGCAAGGTGAGATCACGCTTGGGCTGAATGTTTATAACTCAGCACTTCTGTTTAGACTTGAAGGACTGATCCACGTGTTTCTGCATTAGCCCTCTAGTCTGTGTGCTTTGCTGTAACCTGTCTTTTAAGTATGCATGTCTGGTGGCAGGACCTGCTGTTTCTTTCTTTCATAAAATAAACTAAGGAGCAGCCATCAGCTGGAATGGAAACACACACATTAATGATTAAAACCTTGCTCCATTTCACCCATCATTTGAAATGGTCCCTTTCTGCATAATAATAATTTTAATAATTTCTTTGCTGCCTTCCCCACATCATCTGAAACAGATTTTTACCACTGCTTGAGTTTAATTTTTACAGGACTCCACAGGCCTAATTCTTTGTTGTTATATATCTTGACTACTAAACACAGGAAAGAAAATTGGCATTTCAAATCTCTGAAATAAAGCACTCTAGCACTCCTCCTCTGAGCAATATTAGAGAACCAGTGAAGGCTTAACAAGGAGGAAAGAATCCATAAAGCAAGGAACCAATCCTTCTTGAGGATAGAACTACTGATCTGGATCAAAATGCTCAACTTTGATTCCGCTCTCCTCCACAAAGCCAGCTGGGTGACCTTGGGCTAGCCATGGCTCTCTTCTGAGCTCTCACAGCCCCACCTACCTCACAGGGTGTTGTGTTGAGGGGAGAAGAATGGAAAGCTTTGTCAGCTGCTTTGAGTCCCCTTAAATGGGTGAGAAAAGTGGGGTGGAAAAGCCAACTCTTCTTCTTCTTCTTCTTCTTCTTCTTCTTCTTCTTCTTCTTAACAAACACCTGTTCACATCAGATTGCTGGAATTTTTAAATTAATAGGACTCTGCCAAGGGTCAAAATGGATTTAAAAAACAAACAATATAAGTGCATCAAGCTTCTAGCGCTTTTGGTGTTCTCAGTGTATTACTTGAACACCTCTAAGGAAAATCCACTAAATAACTCCCACACAGCATGCTCCAGTTCTCCAATTCTCCTCATTTCATCCAGCGAGTCTTAAAACCGACTGAATGCAAACGCCAAGCTTGGTCTCTTCAATAAAGTTCTGGTGATGCATAAAATGAGAACAAAGAATCAAGACCCACTAAGGGCTTTAAATTTAATTATTCCCTTGTATTTCATTATTGCTTTATTGCGATTCAAAGCCAGAGGTTGCTGGCAGCCAAAATGCCTAGTAGATATCCCTGTTGTGGCTGGCACATCCTTGCATGGTTAATAGCAATATTAAAAAAGAAAAAATTATGAACAGCTAAACGTAACAGGTGCACTAAATAACATTTGATGCATTAATGATCGCAACATTGAGACCGTACTCAATTCAGGCTAAGAAATAAGGGGACGCCAAAGGGACAGCATGCCAGGGAGAGCAGCCTGCTATCAATCATTTCAAATAAGACAGGTATTGAGTGAACCCATTATTCCTATTACACTGACTAATACAGCTTCAACTTTCAAAATAGTTATCGTGCCAGTCATGAAAGTAGGAGCTTAACATTGAAATCATCACCTTTCAGGCAGCTAATTTACACAAAAACGAAAAACAAAAGAGATTGTGCATCCAAAGGGCAATTTCTCTCAATTAAAGATCTTTCCTCCAAGGAATCCAAACAATTAAAAAACATATGGAAATAGAGTAAGCTGCTCACTTTGCAAATAAATGTTTGTTCCTCTATCCAGGGAAATAACTTTTGAATCAAATTGGTGCTGAATATATAAAAGAGGATTAAAAGGGGATTGAATTGCTATTATAAATCAGGGCCCTGTCTCTTTCAGAGGCAATATATTTCCCATAAAACGATTTTTCAAAGAGGGGATTATGGCCGACCGTGGTGGATAACCTGGCAGACGTTTCTTTTATGAAGATTCACATTTGATTTGTGTTATTTCCACAGAATAGCACTCTTTACACACTATAAACATTTGATATATTTAGGTGTCTAGATATGGTAATAGGAAATGTCAGGTTAAACAAGCAAAAGCATGAAGGAAAAAATAGTTTTGAGAACGAAGTTGTACTGGAATGTACATTGACTTTGATTATGCTGGCAATCAATCACAGAGTTTGGGGCACAACTGTGACATTTTATTATATCTGGAAAATGTCATGGTGCAGTTGATATCTTTACAGAAACTTATAAAGCTTGAAAACACATATGGCATTTCAGTGTTTCTTTTTTATTATTATTACAAGTGACAGTGTTTCTGGAAGAAAAGTCTGTGAAGCAAGAAGAGAAACACCTCATTTGATGCTGACTGGAAATAATTTTCAGTCACCAAAGCAGGGTCAAATTCTGGAAATAAAATGATAATCCACCTCACCCTCTGCTTCTCTCACACTGGCAATCAACGGTGGTCCACTCACTGGCCCTTTCTGAAATAAACTGTAGATCCAGACCAAAGGGTGTCTGCTCTGGATCCTGGGCCTCCGCAGCCACACATTAATGTGGACCAAGAAGGCCTCGTCCCGTTAAGTCTGTCTCCATCTGCACAAAATGGAATCAGTTCTGGATTAGGAAGCGCTTAATCCAGATCTATTGTAGACATGATTAATCATGTCTACAACCATAATCCGGATCATGGAGGCATGAAGATGGCATACATCCATGATCTGAAATTACCAGGAGCTGTTAATCAACACCGTGCCATAGTGCACCGCCAAAGAGAGTTCCTAGCCTCAGCGTTTTGTAGGTACTTTAGTGCATCACAGATGTGTGCTGGGATGTTTGTGTGTGTGTGTGTGTGCATGGGGAGAAGTAGCTACAAACCTTGCATGAGCTTCGTAGCTTCAGGGAGGCTTAGACCACATCCACACTGTCAGCACAGATGGCACTGATCCAGCCCAAGCCTCCCCATGATCTAGATCATTAGGTCCAGTGAACCTGGTTCTACTGATCTGAATCAAAAACAGAAAAGTGCAAAAATGCCCAATGAACCCACTTCATAGTAGTGAATGTAGTTTATCTACTTAGGAGTAGACACCATTCACTGTGGGACGACATGGAACCTGTCTGCCCTACAAAGGCACAGGTATGACTACAGCATATGCTGCAGAAGATGAATGGAATTAAGTTCCAACAGGATTCATGCAAATCATGCAGGTCTTGCTGTGAAGACCGCTGAACCCAGAAGCATACAAGATTAAGCCTACCCATGGCATGAGATAAGATCGGGATACTCCTAAACATAGGTAGAAACCTGTGATTCTCTTGGGACTGCCACGATATCTGAAAGCAATTCCAATATTCTCCTGAGATATGGACACTATAGCCCAAAATATCAGGATTATGGGAAACCCAACTATGATGCCATATTTCTCTTAATATTGCTTGTTTACCTGCATTTATCAGTTTTTTGGGTAATTGTTGTTCTTACAAAATACCCAGATGTTAAGAAGTACAGGAAACAAACAAAGGGTACATTTGAGTATTTTGCAAGAGCAACAATTATATGAACAGCTGGAAAACGAGGTAAGAGCTCAGGATTTTCCCAGAATCACCTCCTGCCGTGTGGCAAGGGCATCAAGGGACAATTGTGGGATCTAAAGAAGATCCTGCAATTTCTTCTTGCCTTCCTTCTTGCCCTAACTAGAGATCACAAAAAAAGTGTTAGAAAGTTCAGAAAATGAGAAGTGAAGATCCACTGGAGAATCAATTAATACCCATCAATTAACTTTTCATAGCCTTTTCTATTGTCAACTGCTCAGCTGTACATAACTGGAATTTGGAGCTAGGTTATCGTATGCACCTTAGCTTTTCTATCAAAATCTCTAAGCTTAGCATCAGAAGTACTGACTGATTTCCTTGAGCAAAAAAGTGTCAAATCTGCAACCTGAAATTCTAAACTGCTGACATTCATGGGGGCCAATTCACTCAATGCAAAATAAAACATTCACTTCAATGTAAAGCAGACAAAAAAAAATTGTGCACATGCCTACTCAGCTATCCTGGGGAACTGGTGCAAGTTCTGTGTATCTTTGGCTCTTTCTACATTTCCTGATTTAGATCCAAATCAGTATATCTGAATTAACTGGACCTACTGATCTGGATCATGGGGAGGGGTGGGTCAGATCAGTGCCATCGGCACTGATCTAGCCCAAGTCTTCCTCAAGCTGTGAAGCTTGTATGAGCTTCGCAGTCATCCTGACAGCCCCAACAGCTAGGAGCAAAAGTTCCTATGTTCAGGGATTGGGGAGGGTTTACTGTGGTGCATTATGGTGCACTGTTGAATAGGAGCCTCCCCAGACCCAAGAAGGCTGGCAACTTTATTTAAGTTTTAAAAACAAAAAAGGAATGCAGTGTCTTATTCCCTATATGTCACAGCACTTGTAAGCGTAAATTAGTTCAACATTCTCTCTTTTCACACTAGTCGTCTTTCTAATTTTGTAACAGATGCTGTATTTCTTCTGTAGAAGAGGCACTATCAGGAAAACCTTGCGGGGAAACATACAAAGGCTTATTCATAGAACAAACACTGTGTGTACACGTGCATGGTTCTGGGTTACTATATTTTGAATTCTGGTAAACAACGTACACATAAATTAGGTTAAATTGCAAGTCTTTCCTTATCAAATATATTTTACATTGTGTCTTTCTGTGTGCATGTGTGTATATGCAAGCGTGTAGATCTATAACTGAGGCTCATCCAGATGGGGCCTAGATATCCCTCTATCAAGTGATAATGCGACATATAGTCCCTCTGCCATTATCTCTTGTTAGCTGACAGCTTTGGTTAATGAGTTAATCAGCAATAGCATGGGGACAGGCACAATGTGAACTCGGCCCTGCATCCGGACTAAAAATGGTCCTTTTCGGACTAAACAACTCGCATGGGGACACACCCTAACATAATGATCAACCTGAACTTGAAATTCATAGTCAATGGGATGGTTTGGATGGAGCAATAATTCAAGCTATCCCTTCCCACTGTTATCAACATCATTTATCAGGCACTGAATGCAGTATGATCATGCTCACTTCTTAGCTCCCTTGTGAGACTGGTGTAAACAAAACAGGAAAGCCAGGGATTATGGTGCCTTGTTCTCTAGCAAATGATGATCAGCAAAGCCAACAACAAACTATGGCCTAAGCTCCCTCCTGATGAAAGCTTATTAGAGCATAATCTACAGTAACTATAATCAGTAATCTGATTTACTAATGCTACTGGCAAAAAAGGAAAAGCTAAACAGGGTTGCCTGGACAGCACCATAACCCAATAGTTCTGATTCATTACTAGGTGCAAATGAAGCCAGGAACTGTTGGATCTTTCTCAAGGCAGAAGCGGGAAGAGGAAAGAACTATTTGCCAAAGACATCTTAGTATAACATAACATTTGACAACCCCTTTCCACATTGAACTGTGTATCACTCTAGCAAGGGTCCAACGGCCACCATTCTGCATGCTGGGGTGATACAAGGCAGGCCACTCTCCCTGCCAACAGGCTAAATCCACACTGAATGGAGTTCAGCCTAGCAGACATGTTTTGCAAGATCTACCAGTGGCCCCAGAACAGGGAGGTGGGCAGAAGGACACACACTTCCTTGTCCTGGTTTAGCAGGGGGACTCATTTCAGTGATGCCACAAATTGTGCTGCCAAACTGAGTCATCCCTGGGCTCTGAGGCAAGGAACTTTCATTACTATCAGAAGCTTCACAGCAGGCCCCTCCCAGAATAGCTTGTCCACGTGCAGATGGCCTTGTTCTGGGACAATAATGAGATGTCCAAGTTCGCTGAAGACACCAAATCATGCAGAATTCTTAATATTTAAAAGAAAGGAGAGGCTTTGTGAGGATTTCTCCAGACTGACTGAATGGATATCGAAAAACCATATGCAATCAATGAACAAAAATTGTAAAATTATGTTTTCACTTAATATCCTTATGGCATCCATATCGTAGTGGTTCATCACAGGGGTGTGGTGGTTGCTCAGAGATAATGTCATTATACAT
Organism: Aspidoscelis marmoratus; assembly: GCA_014337955.1. Lineage (NCBI taxonomy): Eukaryota > Metazoa > Chordata > Lepidosauria > Squamata > Teiidae > Aspidoscelis > Aspidoscelis marmoratus. The sequence continues at coordinate 7,582,143 of MTQE01001141.1, read as the reverse complement.
AACTCCTATGAAAATAGAAAAAATTATGCCAGTTTGGCCTAGTGGTTAGGGAGCAGGACTCTTATCTGGGATTATGGGTTTGATTCTGTCCTCCTCCAGAAAAGAGACATTTAGGCATTTCTTTATAAAGACCTCAGTAATCCAGTACAACAAGATAAAGTGATTTCTGGAAACCTGGGGAGATATAAAATAAAATGGGCACGCTCACGGCAGTAGCAACTAATCATGATATCTTTGTAACTAATAAAACCGGTCAGTAGGGACCATTTGGATCATCCAATGGGGTCCATCTGGACCAGAATCAGTGGGGCCCATTTGGATCCTTTGGTTCACTTTATAGAATGTATTTTACAATGGTGGTGGTCATGGAATGATTCTAATCTGGCACACAGAGTCAAAGATCTGCCTATTATTTTCTTGCCCTAAATCATAGTGGTGGCAGTTTGTAATGGGAGAAGTTCCCCAGGTTTTCGTTTGATGTATTCTTCTTATTTGAACTGCATACTACTATTGTTTTAAAGCTCAGTGTATGATGTCTGGAGATTTTTAAGTAGGCAAATAAACAAACTATTCCCTCACAAGTATATTATTACAGTTTTTCCCACTGTAAAATGATATTTTTAGCCAAGCATGTGCCATCATCCTTCATGCGTAGAAAGGAAGGAGCAAAGTATATTATTTTTGCTAATTCCTTTCTAATATGCCTGAGCTGGAAACAAATTTCCCTCTAGTCTCTGTTGCCAAGCACTTCCATCAAAAGTTATTTCATTTGGCAATGACCAAGTCCAATGAAAAATTCAAGAATGAAACAGCAGTAATGTATTTCTTGAGGAGCCCTTTTCCCTGTTTGGAGCGTTTGATAAAAAGAATTAAATGTATTTGTTGCATGGCACACTGTACGTGACTAAAATTCAGGACTACCTCATCTCATCTTCACACATCACAAACTGCTATCAATAGTCTTATTTATAACTAAACATTTGCTTCAGCAAGTGAGAGCACGGACAAAATATCCTTTGTGCCTCTGTCTCTCCAATGGATTGATGGGCCAAAAGATCAATTTACATGAGACAAGAGAAATAGAACTCAGAACCCGGTGGTTCAGCTGAGCCATTTGCTTCCTGGGCCATTCTGCCGAAGGCAGAGGCTTGATGCTAATTTTCTGTGATGCATTTTCCAATAATCCATGGCTGCAAGCTTGAGTACTGACAGGAAGAAGTGTTGTATTTCACATCCCCACTGGAGAAGACAGTTTTAAGATCATTTATTTAATTATGCAAATGCTGCTCTTGTGACAACCAGAAGCAGGCTCAAAGTGAAAATCCCGTGCTCAAAAATAAAGTTCATATCCGACTAAAGATTCATTACCTACTACACTGTCGCTGCTACTGAGACATCATTATAGGTTTGCAGTAGACGAGTAGAATTAAAAGATGAGATAAACAGCAAGGCACTATTCTGGGGTGACAATTGACTCTAAGGTGGTTTCTAGGTGCATTTATCTTCAAAGGTTTAGTATACAGGGAAAGACTGTTCAAGATAATAAAATAATGTATTATAATCAATGTTTCAGCAATAGATCTTTTCCGAGAAGTTCATCAGAAAGAACACCCAAACCTGCTTAAGAAGCTTGGATCTGTGTTGATGTGCTGCTGACTCCCCCCCCTCCCCCTGGTGCTGAATTTAAGAAAGTGCCAGAATATCCCATGCTTTCTCGGAAAAGATGACATTATTCCCACCGGGCAAGCACAGGCCATGTTTGGCAAAATATACCAAGTGAGAAAAGCGCTGATTTGATCAACTGTATTTTCTTTTGTAAAGAGTGATGCACACCTGTAAAATTGCATGCCTTTGGTGGCCGCTTTTAAGGTTGCATTGCGGAAATGCTGCCATTTCCGAAGAAACTCAGTGCTTTCCCTCAGTTGGAAAGACTCTGAGGTTGCAATTACAGTGGAGAAATTGCAGAGCTGACTTTGGGCAATTTTCCCTTTGTTTCCATTGTCCTCTCAATATTTTGGGCTTTTTCACACCTATCAGCTGGAGGTGCTTGCTGGTCAGCTGCATCCATCTTGCTCCACTGCCCCAGATTGGGACAACTCCTCCCTGGAGGAATCCAGTCTTTCTAGAAATAGCTGGATCATTCCTAGGGAGGTAGTTTCACACCCTTTCTCAGTGTGGTACAAGTGGGAGCAGCTGCATTGCTGCAGCTATGACAGCCTCTCCCAAGACGTTGCTTTGGATGTTGCCATGAGGAATCGGAGCATCCCGAGGCCGGACATTCGCACTACAAGCACTGTTGGCCATTTACAGGGCTGGTTTAGTGCTTGCAGTGCAAATGGCTGCCACTGTGCTGCTATACCAGACCAGCAGGTGCAAGCAGGCTTGTTCCCTAAAACATACTGGAGAGACTATTCTGGGAGTACAAAGGGCTACAGTGGAAAGTCTCCCTTCTGTCCACGCATCACTGGAATAAGCCCATCACCTATTGCCTTTTTTATTTTATCTACGTGTCTCTGTGTACCTGCCTCATAGGGATTTTGTTGAAATAAAATGGTGGGAGGAGGAACACTGTTTGCTGCCTGGAAATACTCTGGAAAAGCACATGATGCAAATGAAACATAGAGATGTAAACACAAAATATTGCCCCATACACTTTTTGCCTACCAAGCATCATGCAAATACCTGAATCAAAACACAGGAATAATATTATAAGCAAAACTCATACCAGAAAATCTATCACTGTTCAAATTATTCTATCTGGCTGCAACATTCCCATCATACAATATGAACAAGTTTATCAAGATTAGAATGGAGGGAAAATGTCATTATTTGCTTAGATGATGCAGTAAAATTAAGGCTATCTTTGAATTACACTTGATTCTGATTAATACACTGCTTTTGAGATCAGCTGAGGTTGGCACAGAAGCAGAGGTGCTAGAACTCCTTGCCTGAAAGAAGTCCTGGTTTGTCATGGCCTGCAAGTGCTGAATAAGTAATTGATGCGGTAAAGCAGGCAGCCAATCAAAAGATCATAGGAGAGGGGTGGTTATGAGTTCCATTTTGACAGCCCCAGGCTAGGCTTGATTCACCCTTACAGCAGCAGCAGATGTAGGTAAGGTATACAATTATTATGCATATGTTGATTAATGATCCTAGGGTGTACATGCTATATTCTGTTCAATGTGAAAGCAGCCTTAGAAAATAAAACGGATATTTGAGGGGGGAAATGTACAGTCATGTAAGTCATGTCTTTTGGAGAGAGACAAAATATATTGTTTCAGTCAATCGGTAGTAACGCTAAGTACAGACTCCAAGCTTAGACAAATAGGGTTCCTTTCAGGCAGGTATGACACTTACTATAGGACTGACTTTGTTTCTGCACTCACCTTGTGCAATCTGGAACAGCTGATCCAGATCACAGAGTCTGCCGATTCAGATTTTGGTCGCTGCACTGCTCTGAAGCCCCCAAAAGTCCCAAGGGCCGGGAATAGATCCTCCATGTCCCTACTATAACAGTAGACCTCTTTATCAAGGTTTACCAGTATTTCCGATTTAAACCGGACCAGCAGGCCATTTTGGGGCCTTCCGATCCAGACTGTTCTCCAACTTGTGCAGATGGAGCATACTAGCAGCGGGTAAGGGCCCCTCTAGTCTGCAACAGCATGCTGACAATAGAGGCTCAGAAGGCAAACAGCATCTGGATTAAAGGTAAATGCAGAAAGGCCCCGAGATTTTTTGGAATGAAGGAATACAGCTATGATGAAACTGTGCTGCAGTGTGTTTTAGACAACTGAAGATGCAGTACCTAGGACAATCATCTAATCTCTCAGCAGAAGCAGAGTCTCAATATATAGTGAACCATTTTTTTTAAACAAACGCTAGCATTTTCGTTATGCCTTTCCATAACGCTTAAGAGTGTCTATACAGCTTTACTTTAATTATACTATTTTTATGATTGTACAGCTGAGCATGGATCAATAGAAAATGAGGCAAATAACAGCTCATGAGATGCAGGATACCCAGTGGGAAAATATGCTGAATAAATAAGCACTTTTAAATGCTGCTGTCTGCCTAGTTACTCTGTGTTGTGGCAAGCTGAGCTTAGTTCTGTGTACATTTCTTGAATCTTTGGGCAAGGGGCTTGTAGCACCCTGCTGGTATACACTGATCTTGAAAAGCTAAACAGGATCTGACTGGGTTGGTGTTTAGACAGCTAACCACTAGGAAAATCCTGGGCTATAGGCTATATTTACCACTAAGCCACTCCCTTCTTTCTCTCTTCCTTTTTTCCTTTTCCCTCAAATAATTCATATTAGCATCTGAAAACAGCAGGACAAAATTTAAAACTCTGTGGAGTTCTGATAATTATGTATTTTTAAGGCTTCAATTCAGATTTTTCATTTACCTTCCAAAAGATCCTTTAGAAACCAACCAACCTTTACTATGCAGCACTCCCCTACTAGCAGACTTAGGCCTGATTTAATGTAGGTCTGCTGACAGGGCATTTCAGTCCCTAGGTCTTGCGTGCCACCATCCCCAAGGCAAAATCCTCCCCATAGCAAATTCACCTTCCTTCTGCCTGGACTGCAGAAAGCACTTGTCAGTCATATAGCCAAGAAAGAGTCGGAGCCATGTTTAAAGCCTGCCAGTCCTCTGTTTAAGCCACATAAATCACTTTGATTCAGGCTGTAAGGTACTGCCATGTTCTTGACCTTGATTAATGGTTTAGCAAAACTGTACTTGTCAATATCTATGGGGGTTGGGGAGGGAAAAGAAAATCAGGTTTTTATCTCTGGTAGCCTTTCCGCATATCTGGAGATGAAAAGACAGCTCCTATCGGAAACCTGTGACAACTTGCTACGCTTGACGTTGTTTTTCCTTTTCACGGGCAAGAGCAAGATTTTAATTTATTTTCTTTTTAAGTAAGCATCCTTCGCCCTCAGTATATGAAATGTGCACTGCCCAAAAAGTTGTTCAATATCCCCTTTCCCCAAAATCAGTGCCCACGCAGCATGCTCACCACTTACACACTTGATTTTATTCCAAGGTACCAAAATAATAATAGACTTTATTCTAATTGGATTGTCTGCAATGAGCCATTTAAGTGCTAAATGCTGCAAATTATTCAGCATGACATAGTAATGCAATGATCTGAACTACTGCAGGGCAAAAGGCTCATTGAAAGCTTGAAACATAATAAGGCGATGCACATCTTCCTTTGGCACCAGTCCACTAACCTAAATTCATTTTGAAGTAACAGCTGCAAGATGCCCTCAAAACATTAGATAATATTCTGGAATGCATCACTTGCAGCCAACACACCTGATCAAAAGATAAACACAACACCTTTCAGCTCAGTGTTTCTGCCTTTATTGGCTTAAATTGGCTAAACAGAGTGTATTTATGAAATTGAAAGATTGGGAGCATATGTGATGAATGGGGATATTTTCTCTGTACCAATGAACTTTAATGGGGGAAGAAGAGTGCATTGCAGTGAGAATAAGATGGGCATAAAGAAAATGAATATACAAGTCACTTTATCCTAGCATGTCCCAGTTTTACTTCAGAGTTTCAAAAACTGTCCAAAGAGTACATTAATCTGATTAAGCCCCACTTGATCTTAGCCAAAAAGCTGAGAAGTGATGATAAACCCAACTCCTTTGTGGACACCAGTCTTTTCATAACGGGAGGAAGGGGAGAGAATTCAGCACTTCTTGGCAGTTCATTAATCCTGTTATTATACAAGCAACCACCGTAAAAACGTATAGAAATTCTTGCCATTTTTGACTGGGAGGCTACAATGCAAATAATAGCAAGAGGCATTATTCCATTTTCACTACACACATTTTTACTTTAGAAGCAGTTTTCACAAGTCAAAACAAGCACAAATAATCAGGCATAAGCGTATAGGTCATCAATTAACCAAGGAAAAGGTTAAGGAAAAAAATAGGAAAAACATCTAGGGAAGGAATTAAGTTCATTTTAAGGAACTCTAGAGAAGTATGTAGAAACCCAGGGCCTGCCCGCATTTACCTATTTAGTGTGGTATTACAATACCATACTGGGCTGGTAAAGACCCAGCATGATGGCAGCCATCCACACTTCATTCCTGAAACAGCCCTGTACCAGGCCAGCAACACTCGAAAGTGCAGATGACCAGACTACGGCAGTCTAGGCTGGCATACCAACATCCACAGCAACAACCTGTATGCACCTAGATCTTGCCATGGTTATCTGGATAGTGTGTGCTGCATGACTACACAATTGCAGACATGCTGCCACACCCACTCGCCACACCACACCCAGAAGAGAGGGTGGACACTGTTGTCTGGGGGGAAGCTAGACTCTCCCAGTCAAACTGTGGGCTGCTAACCACAACCAGATTGCTCCAGGGTTAGTTAACTGCAAGGCAGTGGCAGTAGAAGAGTTGGCTTTTCTACCACACTTTTCTCATCTATTTAAGGGGACTCAAA
>MTQE01001141.1:7561618-7575660 GCA_014337955.1 Aspidoscelis marmoratus | reverse complement strand
CCAGATCCTTAATCACTAGACTAAACTGGCATGCAAACACACTTCACTAGCGATCTGACCATCACTCACTAGCAGATAAGTGCAAACAGACCCTTAAAGTGCCAGAAACCTTCTAGATAATTTGAACAGGGGATTTAAATTGTAAAGCCCATCTGCATCTATAGACAAATTATTTACAAAGAGTACAACAGCATTTAATAAACTTAAATCAATGCATTCCTCTGTGTTAAAATGTCAAACTAATTTGAAATCCTTCTTCGTGCTGATTCAGATTATCTAGCATTACAAACTGATAAAAATAAATCTCCAACTTCTGAAGGATGGTAAATACCTTTAATGTTTGACACATTTTTATCTAGAATTAAACACATGATCATTGTGAAACTGAAAAATATCCCCCAGGCTGTGCAAAGACTAGCAAAAGGAACCAGACCACCAAGTATAGGCTGCTCTACTCCTCCTTAGAAATTAATAGTGGTACATCACATAAGGCTGGAAGAAGTATTGATTTAGTAGGCCAATTTAACTGTGCTAATTGTACTGCTTGTACCTATCGTCTTAGAATTAAAAACTTTTAAAATCAAGGAAATGGTAAAGACTACTGCACTTTTTTCAATTGTAATACATCAGGAGCTATACATGTCATCTAGATGTGAGTGTAAACACCATGTCTACAAAAATAAGAAGCATGGATCATAGACATTGCAATAGAAAAGGTAAAACTGAGGATCTTCTGATCAAAAATTATTTGAATTTTAAGCACTCTAAATCCCAGTACAATTTTCCGTATGTTTCTGCACTGGGTCAGTAGATTGGACCCAGCAGGTGCCTAGTATGCTTTATCTGCATAGGGCTACTGTTATACTGGGCCAGAATTATCCCAAGAGGCCGCTGTTCCAGATTTGCTATAGACTACTGTCATCTGTTCTGTTCCAGGCATTGGCACTTCAACACCTTGTCCAGAACAAGGAAATGCCACAGCTCCAATTTTGAAGCTTATGAAGATCATTTTCAAAACTCTGACACTGAGACAGACACATGACCTTCAAAGACTGTTCTGCTCAATCTTGCCCTTGTTCGCCATACACAATGTACAAGTGATGGGGTCTGTGTCAGTCACTGGCAGGGTGGATGGTGCATTGGGTAAGAAGACAGCTGAGGGGATTAGAATAGCAATGGCACCTCCATATTGCTGCCAGCGTTGGTCCAGAATGGATGATGCCACACCTTTGTCATGCAGATAGTACCTGCTGACTTTGGTCCAGAACAGGATGGAGTGGGATAGCTAAACTGTTCCAAGCACGGAGAGTGCAGGAACGACCTAAAAATGGCTACTCGGGAGAGAATTTATTAAGCTTTGTAACTGTTTTGTTTTAATTCTGTAATTATTCAGCACATTAGTTGACTATAGATCATTGTGTATGTTGCTGCTAAGAAAAGCACCCAGGAAGACTATATACTACTCACAAAGGTGTTTTCCTGATGTGACATTTGATATTTGACTGACTAATGGCATTTGCAATTCTGGTTGTTGGGAAACGACATCTGGAAATTTTCCATTTGAGGAAATCATTGGCATTTGGATATTCATTGACATCTGGAGTTTGCTTGCTTGTTTGTTTTTTCAGAAAATAACCTAGGATTTATTCTACTGAAGGAATCCTGTAATAATTCTTCTCATCTAAGTGGCATTTATACACAGGGGATATTGACAAATATGGCTTTGAATACAACTGTCACCCCATTACTTATTCTTTTAAACTTGGGCCTGCCATAGTCTGCACCAGCATATGGACAGCAGTGCCTTATTCCAGGATATGTTCCAAAATAAGCTCCAGTGCAGCAAGGGCCTTCGTTCAACTATAGTTTGTAAACTCTGGCTGACACATTCTTGTTTAAATATTATTACGTCATTAACTGTAGCTGTTGCATAGTTTTTACATATATGGTTATTAGTTTATATATATTCTAGATTGTCACTGTTTTTAAATTTGGATTGAATTAACGAAGAGTGGTGGTCTTCATCCTATTTTTGTGAAATTCTCTCTATTCTAGATTTCGAATGACTGTGAATCCTACAGCTGTGTTCCTTTTTCTGTGTCTACTTATTTGGGTCTAAATTCTTCTATAACCACTGGTGCTGTATTCTACATAATCAGATTACATTTCTTTAATGATGTAAACGTAATGCCTGCCATTGCTCTGTTGAGCTTTTCTAAGGCCCTTTCTACAGTTACCTCGTTTAGATCCAGATCAGTACATTTGGAATAACTGGGCCTAATAATCTGGATCATATGGAGGCAGGGGCCAAATCCGGCTCATGCTTCCTCACAGCTCTGAATCTCATGCACGTTTTCATAGCTGCCTCCCTGCAAATACCTCCACTAGCTATAAATGCAAGTTCCTAACCTCAGGGTGTTAAAGTGCACTCCAGCACACCGCTGAATAGCAGCCCCAGTACTTCCAGATCATGGAAGAATGCCATCTGCAGGCCTTTGTGAACTGCAACAAGGCCCTTAATTCACTTGTAGACACAAATGGGTCTACAATAGATCTAGATTAAGGGCTTCTTAATCCAGAACTGGTGGCTTCTTGTGCAGATGAATTGAACAAACTGGGGTGGTGGTGGGGGGGCTGCTGCTGCTGCTGCTGCTGCTTGATCCACATTAACATATAGATAAGGATGCTCAGGATCTGGACCAGACACCCCTTGGTCCAGATCAGAAGGTGGATGCAAACAGGACCTAATATGTGTGCATGGTCTTCCCTATGTCCATTTGCAGTTCAGGCACTTAATGACGTTGTGTTCCACATATTTCTTTCTGTCTTTCAATCAGAAACTGAAATCTATGGCATTCTAATGTTAATAACCTTGACCTACCTGGACTTTTTCCATGTGGCACTTGAGCAGTTATCTGTTGATCTGCCATTGCTTCTGCAGGTGCCATTTGTTTTTGCTTTTTGGCAACTCTTGTTTAGATTGGATTAGAATGGATTTTTTAAATTCTTTTTTTGGCTGATGTTCAGTTGTATGAGACATCACTTCTCATTTATGAACCAATGTTAGTCTTTTTTCAGCAATTTCTAAGTCTCAAATTATTTATTTAATTATGGCCAAATTTCCTACTTTCAGATCGTTATTTTCTTCTGTTTTCTGCAGCTGTACATTTTTGTCATCCTATTTGTCCTTTCAGTAGCCCTGCACTTTTCAACCCTGGTTGCTCAGCTGAAAATTCTGATTCCTGTAACCCACTCCCCAACAGGTGGTCAGGCACTATAACATTTTACCCCCTCCTTGATGACCTAGGAAAGGACTAAACCTGTATAAAAACTCATTTTTGAGGTTCTGACTATATTTAATGAGTATGAGACACATTCTGAGTGCTTCTCACCAGAGATCTATCTGGTAAGGTTAGCCTACAACCATAGTCCTCTGCTTCATTGTGGCATGGAAGCCCCTCAGCATATCATGGTAGTAGTGCCTATTGGGGAGTGCTTACTTATGCAGAATGGCTGATGAAAGAATCTATAGCCCATTGTTTTTCAAGCAGTTTAATCTAACATCAAACTACAAGTACTGTGGTTGTTTGGTACCATGGCAATTGCATGCGTCATGGGGCTATGACAGGCAAAGGTAGCGGTACACAAATGTTACATTGACTTCTTGTTTTACCTTTACATTCAAAACATTTGTTTTTTGTTTCCCTGTTCAAATAGCAAGAACGTGGACCACAGTGAGATCAGGACTCTAAAGCAAAGCATAGGGAAGCATAATCCAAAGCATAGGGAAGCATAATCCAAAGCATAGGGAAGAGAATCCAAATCACACTGGGAAAAAAACACCTTAGTTTAAAAAGACCACATCCTCCCAAAGTAAATGACAAAGGCAGGAAGCTGGTCCATACCAGATCCCAGCAGAGGCTCAAGGGCCTTTTTGTATTTACCTTTGTTCTGGAACAGGATCCATTGTGATCATCTATAGCAGTGGTTCTCAACCTGGGATTTGTGATCCCTTTGGGGGTCAAACTACCCTTTCAGAAGGGTTGTGATGAGTCTACCGCCTTCCCGCCCCATCCTCATCCGAACTGCCCCCCCCCCCCGGTTGGGGGTCTGCACAACATGAGGAACTTCATTAAGGGGTCACGACATTAAGAAGGTTGAAAACCTCTGATCAGTGAAGCTCCATCTATAACTAGTACACTCTATATATTCTTGCTCTGGATTGCCAGCTGACCTCAATATCAAGGTCGACTAGCATACCAGTGGGTCCTGGTCTGGAACACAGAAGACACACCTCCATTATCTGGACATTCAGGGGACCCATTTTAGTGGCTGCTTTCCTAGCCATTTGGGCTGGTCTGGACCAGTGCCATTGTGCTGACGGTGCTGTTCCAGACAATGTCATACAGTGGCCCAAAGCAACAGGTCTCACTGGATTTGGATCACAGCAGGGCCAGTGAGAAAAAGAGTGTGCCATACTAATGAGGAAACAAGAAGAGGAAGGAAATAAAGTCACAGGACTGTGACCCAAATACTGTATAGTTTTGCACGAACACCATCAGTGCATCTCAAATGAACCCTGTTCCACAATGTACACAACGGGGACAAATCTATCTACTTAGACAGCAAAGTGCTACTTAGAATTCTCATATTAAAGCTGTAGTTTAATTGCCTTCATATATTGGGAGGATATAATGGTATGGGACATCAACCATCTCTAGTTTATTTTTCTTTCCTAAGTAAAAAACACAACTGGGTGATTTTACACAAATGAAAGCTTACTGTTTAATGCATCAATTTTGATTTATTTATTTTTTTAAGCAGATAATATGCTGACCAGAGCAGCCCTCTTGAATGCTTGTTTCTTCCCCCCTTTTGCAGTGGTTTTATGTTATTGTCTTTATGCCACTCAAATAAGAATGCTTTCAATAAAGATTGCACTGCTCCTTCTACTTTCTTTTAATTTGTTATGCTTTTCTGTGAAAAGACAAGGAAGACAGAAATTAGGAGTGTAAACAAAGAAACAAAATCGCAGAGCAGATTGACACTGTGTTCTTAGTAACTACAGTCTCTTACATTGGGAATATAAATCATACATTTTGGAGGATGAAAAACATTATTTTTCCATATAGGCTACAGCCCCTTTGATTCAACCCAGTCTTGAATCCAAGTTCAATACTGGGATTTCTGGAATAATGGAAAACTGACATGCAAGAACAGACATGGAAGAACAGAGAGGGGGTCAGTGCCCTTCTCTGTCAGATTTTGCATCTCTCTGACTGAGAGGAAGTTGTTAGAATTTCTCAACAGGATGCTGAGGGAGTTACCCGCCCAGTGGGAACAGCGGATTTCTCACAGCTTCCATGAACTAGTGGGATCTAGGGCCAGAGGAACAACAACTCCCCAAGCATGTTAGTAAATCTGCCTTGGAGGCAACTAGGTTTGGTGAGTTCTCCTTTTAACTTATCAAAGAACTGAAACTTAAGAAAAGCAGTTTAAGCCTTCAGGAAAAGCTTCTATAAAAATAGCCTAGAAGCACCTATGATCATCTGAAATGTTAAACTCATCATAACTTCTAAAATAGTTGCAGTGGCGTCAGTTAAATTATCATTTAAAGATTTTTTGAACTTAGAGATCCAGAATATCAATAAATATCATTTGATTGTTACCACTGTCAGATAAGATTGTGGGAAAGGAGTGACATGGGAAATGAAAAGACAGTCCAGCAAAGTGAACTACAAATGGGATGTTTGGAAACAGGAAGAAAGGTGGCTCCCTGGTTGATGAACTACAAAGGTTTGTGAATCCCTGAAATCTGGAGATCATTAAATTTAAAGCACTAAATTTTATCATGGAAAGCAGTACAGAAATCACAGAAATTATGCATGAACTCACATGAAGACAAAAGAATAAGAGAAATGAATATAAATGTAAACTACTAACAAGATAGGAGACAGGAAAGATTTCAATAATGAGGGAAGAACCAAAATACAAAATTGGCAAATTAGCCAGATGAAATGAGATTTATTTTTTTAGGAGGAAGAAATATCAACAAGTTTGGAAAAGGATAAGTTTGCTAAAACCTGGACATACTTTATTGACTCTCTACAAGAATTAGAGAATGATTCTCTACAAGAATTAGAGAATGACTCTTGAAAAGATTATGAATTGAAGAGCTGGACCAGACTATAGCCTAAACAAGCACAATGGATGTTTCTGGATTGCTCTAGTGAGACCAGTTCAGCTGGAGCTGTCCACCAGCTGAATGGGTCCATATGTCCAGAAACAACACTGTCTGCATTGGAATGGATGTTCCAGGACAACTGCTGTTCCAGCCACAAAGGTCGTACAAGCTTTGTAGCCAAGCCTTCATAAACTCTGAAGCGCAGGAATGAAAGTTTTGGCCTCCAAGCCCTCAGGGACTCATCCTGAGGCCATTTTGGGCTGCCTAGTTCAATCTACATTCCATCCAATGCAGACCACCTTCAGGAACCATTCCACAGCTAAGCGCAGAAAGGGTCAAAAACTCAATCCATTATAGCTCTCAGTAATTTTTAATGTTAGTTGTCTAGCAGCTTAAAGATAACATTGGCACCAATGCATATGCGTGTACTGGAAGAAAATAACAGGTCTCTGACTTGAGTGTTATACCCTTGACTGTTATGCTCCAAAACTTCTATGCCCTGAGCAACATAGAAGGTAACCTATACTACTGAGAGAAGGGAAGGTATTGATCCAGCACAAGGGATTTCAAAGTGTTCATTCCCCAGCATTACCACAGCAACAGGCCCTGCTGACAGTGAACAACTCAGAATGACAGGAACTAATGGGGCCATACATTTTACCTCAACATTCTGCTCCCCTCTTGCAAACTTTGAAGTCATCCAGCTGAGCTTTACAGAGTCAAACTACACATTCAACAGCAGATCTATGTCTGACAGTGAGCAGTTAAAGAATCATGGAGTGACTGAAAGCCAGACATTGGTATTGATCTTTTCGGATCTCTCAAGCAGCAAACACCATCCTGAGTAAATAAAAAAAATAAAAATCTGTTCCTGTGGAAACTAAGTAAGCTTGTTCTACTCATCCCTAAAGCTGGGTGAGATCAAGGTGATTAACATCATCAGGATGTTTAATACTATAAGGTATGTTTGCTCAGCAATCCTACTGCATGCATGCTAGGATCAAAAGTATTACTCAGTGAACAGATAATTATTTTTCAAATTCTAGGATTGTCTCACTTTTACAACCCTGACTGATTGACTTGGAAACATCAATTAGACCAGTACCTGGAATATTTTTAAAAATACAGGGCTCATTTAGAATATCATGAAAAGCATAATTTAAACACAAACACAGCCATGTTTGGTCATAGTGTAAATGTTTAATGTGAATAGTCGATCAAAACCAAATATGTACATTGGAAAATCATTTCTTGAAATAAAAATAAACTTCAACTGAACAAAACCATGATAGTTTTCAAAAGCAGAAAACAAATTTTAATATGGTGCATCATCCTTTAACACAAGGTTCTGTTCCAGGTAAATGTAGTTTTAAAAGAATCTGTGTCAGATGAGAAATAGACTTCAATGTAAATTCAGGGGATAGGACAATGGAGCAAACAGCTTGTCAGGGAATTAAAGGTTAGCTACGTATTTGGGGATCTCTCTGGCCCAACTGAGCTCACCTGGTTATAATTAAGTACAGCAGGGAGATGTTTAGCACTGCTGCTTTGAGTCAGCTAGGTAGGTCAGTCAAGTGCTTACCTACTGTATAAGTACTGATATCCTGAAACCCATCTTTGCTGTTATGCCATTTTTGTATCCCTAGTTCCTGTGTAAGAGTGTATTACAAGGAATGCAAGGAAGGTACTGTTTTTGTTTTAGTACTAGCTGATGTTTGGTAAGCCTATATTATTTTCTTACTTCCATTCACCTCTCCCACATTGTTTGTTAGTTAGTGCTTCCTTTACATGCACTGAAATAAACCGGTTATATTCAACAATTGACCTGCAGCCTGTTCCAGTTTATGACACCACTGCAATCTGTGCATCTACACTGCAAGAAAACTGTAGTCAATCCATTTTCTCTGACACAGCTGTATTGACTTAAGACCTTTCTGTACTTGCTGGTGTTCAACATCAGTTTGTTTGTTTGTATTTCTATGTACTAAATGTACTAAGGCTCTCTCTTCTGCATGTTAGTACAGAGCAGAGATCCCCAACACCTCGGCTTGTATTCTCTGTCTGTAACAGATGGAACGTTATCCAGATTAGGAGACTCCAGATTTGGATCACAGGTCTACTGGCATATTAGCCGAGGCAAATCCAGATCATGGATGCATGCCTCTTGTTCTGGATTACAGAATGGCTCATTTTTGTAGCATACTTTATTACACCACCAAAATGGGTCTCCCAGTTGCACCAAGGCCAAGGACTGATGTTCCTGGCCTTTGGAGCGCTCAAAGGCTGATTTCCCATGGAAATTAGTCCAGAACATGCTGTTACCATGCAGACAGCATTGTTCCTGTCTAAGTGTGATTCATCCCAGCCATGGGACGGCTTGTATGACCTGGAAGAGCTGTTAGTAAGTTGTAAAAGATGGAATTACATTGATCTGAATGGAGAAGGACATCCGCTGCAAGTCAATGGGAGAAAGGGGTACTGCAACCCTTCCAAGAAAGATCAGCCACAAATTTGTGTCAGAGCCACAAATGTTATGTCTGAAATGCCCACAGAAAGATGTCATTCCAGATGTTCATTTAGACAAAGCCTGTTACAGACTGCAATGCACATTATACAGATGATTGGCAAGATGATAAGCACATCCTACTGATGCCATACGATGCAATACCAACTGTATCAGACCCAGTAAGGGTTTTTCCCGTTCTATAGTGTTGAACAAATCAACATCAAATGCAAAAAGCATATGGCTAAAGCATAGTAAATGGGTTGGAGGGCTAAGTGACCATTTTAGATACAACACTTGATCTAAGCCTTAAGTAGTTTTATGAATGTTCCAATAGCTTAAGGCTACAATCCTGTGGCCACATACCTAGGAGCACATCTCAGTAATTTTCAATAGAGTTTTGTTATAAGCAATGTCTATAATTTTAAGGAAGTAAGCAAAACCTAACTTGGAAGCACTGCAGGACATTAAATCACAATTAAATTCTGATTTAAAAACCAAAACTCAGCATACTGCACACACAGTGTGTCAATTTCCCTTCCAGACTGAAGTCATTACCAAGGGAAAAAAACTTAGTGCATTGATCGGATGGAAATTATACTTCTATGCCCCAATTATATGATAAAATGATAGCAATCCTTGAAAATATAACCAACAAACAGCAAAAGGTCATCCACAGATCAGGAGTAAAATATACGCCTTTCTCAGGGAAGGTTTTAGCATCGAAACTGTAATTTATTTTTTAAAAAGGAAATAACTGGTATCTATAGCTGGTTGTATAGGCTACTATCTTCCTTGCTTTTCTTCCACAGTAATTAATGTTTTCTGAGAAAGGTGAGCATTGCCATTGTATATTTGCTTCTGAGAAGGAAAGGTTTCAAGTCATTGTGTTACAGATAAGGCACACTAATATCTTCTGATTGTTCTTTGAAACAACAATTGTTAATCTTCTTGTGGGAAAAATGAAGTTTGCTTTCTGTACAGTTAAGGCCAAACTTTACACAACTTTGGGCACATCTGTTCTTGAGAAAAATACCATCAATAAAATACCTCCATTTTCAGTTACCTGATTTGTGATTATATGATAAAGTGATATGATAGAATCATATCATGGTGGATGAAGTTGCAGGCAGCCTAACATGCACCACAGCATCTCCAGACTATTTCATGTCTGTCACATATACTCAGTGTGAACCTGCCATCATCTGTGAAGAGAATCAGGCACCAATGGCAGATCTGTCAATTCTGGTGTTCGCTGATGAAGACCAATCAAGCTTCATGGTGCTGGGCTATGTGAACAGGTTCACTAAAGGATGCCAGGCCCTCGGGTCACCCTCATGGAGTCTGTTTCTTATAGTTTGGTCAGAAAAATGAACCTGGTCCACTGGAGGTCATTTTGTAGGGCTCTAGCAGTGCTCCTCCTGTTCCTCCTTGCACAAAGAAGCAGATAACAGTCCTGATGCTGGGTTGATCCTCTTCTACAGTCCTTTCCAGCTCTCTTCATACTCTTGAGACTGTGCTGGGAGACACATCAAACCTTCTTGCGATGGTATGTATGGATGTACCATCCCGGAGGAGCTGGACTACCTGTGCAACCTGAATGGGCTGAAGGTATTACCTCATGCTACCAGTAGTGACAAGGACACACACAAAAATCAGTCAGGAATAATAAGGACAGAGTACTGTCTGTGGCCACCACCTGCAAAACCATTCCCTATTTGGGGCTTGTTGTCTTGCTTTTGCCCCTCCAGTGTACCTGCTGTTACTTTCATTTGCACCAAAGCAGGTGAAATTTGTTTACAAACTTGATATCCCTGTGGTTATACTGTAATACCTAAATATCCTCTTGATTTTTCTGAGCAGTATATCTTGGGTTGTTTTTACTATGATCTATCCCAAGGACTGTTAGAGCTGCTTAAAGCCAAATTGTCTATTCACAGATATAAGGAACATTAGTTGACGCAACTGATAAATTTTAGGCATAGGTCCATATCAATATACGAACCCTTTCCACACTGGTTCTTATTCAGGATTATATCCCAAAATAGGGGAGGTGTCTGGTGTATGGCCCTTATTCTTATCCTGAATAAGAACCAGTGCAGAAAAGGTCTATGGACCCTTTAACAAATCCAAATATCAGCTAATATAATTTCTTAAATAATAAGCCCATGTAGCCTTAATAGAAATAATATTTTCTTGAATTTAGTTGTTTTGATCAGCAACTGAAATGTCTTTCATGTTCACATAGCTGATCCAGTTTTTCATCTCACTAACCAGAACGATGCAGTACCAAGTCTTGATCTACATTTGGGATTTGAGGATTCAAGTCACATCGATATAGCTAACATTATTTTTTACATCAGTATCATTCATTTTTATGTAGATTAATGATAATAAATATGTGCCATTATCAACAGACTTTCCATTATGCTCCATTTAACCTCATAAAATGTAATTGATTCCTATTTGCTCTATATCTGATTTGCGCTCAGGGCTAATTTTTGAACTGTGTCATGAAAAGCAAGCCCAAGGAAGCACTATCTCTGGGAAATGGAGAACCTGATTTAAAGTCTACTACTTTCCTTGTTTTATATATATAATATGTTTCTGTGTGTGGTGTGAAGTAAACCAGAGAGTATAGAATACAGCAGGCCCAATTTGCTGTCGAGTCCAATTCAAGGTATTAACAATAAGACCTGAAGAGGAGGAGGAGAAGACTTGTTTTTTCTTACCTGCTTTTCTCACACATTTAAGATGACTCAAAGCAGCTGACAAACCTTCTGTTCTCCTCACCACAACAGACACTCTGAGATACGTGGGGCTGTGAGAGCTCAGAAAGAGAGTTGGCTTTGTGTAGGAGTACAGAATCGAACCAGAAGACTACCAGCTCTACCAACTCTAACCACACGACCAAACTGGCTCAAACTTTTCCTTATGATCAGCTATGGAGACCTTTTTAGCCATGCCAACACTTAGCTATGGGCATAAGAGGGTCTTTTCAGTGATAGCCCTAGGCTATGGAACAGCCTCCCCCCCTTAGGTATGTTATCCAGCTTCACTGTATACATTCAGAGGTCTGGGTGAAAACATATCTTTCAGCAAAGGATCAGATTCACCTCCCTTCTCAAATATTGTTACTTATTGTTTTAGAGTATTTGTTTTAACTTGACATAACCCTTTTGGACAGGACAGAAATATAATCAATCAAACAAAAGTAGAGTATGCAAATCATAGAGAACTGATCCATGCAAGAATAAAAGCACATAAGAACATAAGAGAATCTGGCCACAGCCCATCTAGTCCAGCATCCTATCACACACAGTGGCTAATCAATTGCCCATGGGCATCTCAAGCAGAGACAAGGGCAAACTTTCTCCTGCTCTCAAATTCCAGCAAATGGCCTTAGAAGCATCCTACTTGTCCCCACAGCTTGAAAGATGTACTTAGGCATCCATTCTAGTAGCCATTGAAACATCTGTCATTCATAAATTTGTCTAACCCTTCTTTAAAGCTAACTAGGCTGGTTGCTGTTACCACCTCTTCTGGTAACATATTCCATAGAAGAATGACCCTCTGGGTGAAGAAATACTTCCCCTTGTCTGATCCGATTCTCCTGCCCTGCTATTCTGTCTCATCTAGTCCATAACTTGTTGGCATGTGCTAAGGATGGCCTATCAAAAGCATGACAGTCCTCTGCCAATTATACAGATGGGTCACCAGAAAGGATACCCATTCCTTCATGGGCCACAACATTATTTTCAAAGGAAAAATTATGCTCATGGGTCTTGTAACATTAGCTAATAGCTAACCTTCCATTGCCTTCAAAGCAGAGAGGGATATCCTCTCTCTCTCACACACACACACACACATACACAATGCCAACCTGAGACAGGGAACAGAGCACCCTGATGGGCATTTTCACTCCGATGGTACCTTGTCCTATTGATTTGGGTTGCAGCAGCTATTTAATCACAGTGCACTAAATAGGTACTGCCTGGGCCTGTGAGAAAAATCAGCCTCCAGACACAGACACTGAGACTCCTTTAGCATTCCAAGATAGCCGACTCCTGCTTACTCACATGTACATACTGCCTGCTTGCCTGTTCATCTCATTTAATATAGTTTTAAATTAACTTCAGTTCACATCTTTAGTGCTACTTGAAGTAGTACAGCTGAAAGGATGGCTTGCTTACACTGGTCTATATAGTAAGATATCAGAGCATTCACTTAGCATCTGCCTCTATATGAATGCACACCTTTTTAAAAAGCAGAGCTGCTAATGGGTGGATGAAAATATACTACAATCCAACTAGCACTGATCATTGGCTATGGTAAACAAAGCTAGAATCCAGCATCACCTGGGGAAGGTAGGAAGAGGTTTCTCCATCATAACTCTAAAATTGAAGATCTTCATAGTCATTCAGGTCTATGGCTAAAACTTGGGAGTTAAACTACTATAGTTAGCTGGACTGGGGTGTTTTTCCAACTTCCACAACTATTAAGGCCCTGTGACTCCGAGGCACCAGCCCAGAAGCCACAGCAAAACAGATGGAATGCTCTTATTTTTGCTGTATATCATGAACTTCAGGTAAAACGAACCTCAGCCAGATGTCAGGGTATCTATTTACAAAAGTTGGCTTCACTGCCAAATGGCCTGAGTAAGATTCATCACTCTAACATGACAAGTTTAAGGTACCATGCCAGGCATTTGTGTAGATCAGATGGATAGATATGATAAACTATTGAGGGAGAACAGAAATTGAGCTTTTTTCTTCTAGCAAGTTTCAACATCCTTTCAGATCATGTAAACAGAAACCAATTGTGGACACAGCTTGGGTTAGCTGGCACTGCAAACTTTGCTGTCCCATTTTGAATTCTTGCCAGAAGACTAAGAAGAAGCCAAAGAGATCATGTATATATTGTCTGCCTCTCTGGACAAAGAAGAAACTTGACCACAGAAGGACCTCAACATAGTCACTGGTCTTGGTTTTTCCCCCCTATAATGCTACACATTTTTTGTTCTCTGGCCCAGGAGAATCAGATTGTTTTGCCAGTAACATCAGACTATGTGTGGAAAGTCTCACATTATTTTGACTATGTTGTAAGAGCAACATTATATTTAAACATCTGTATTTGCAAATATCAGAGAAATAGCCGTGTTAGTCTAATTCGAAAAGTCCAGCAAGGTGGTTAGTAGCACTTGGAGACTAACAGGAGAAGTAAATCGAGCGAGGATTTACTTCTGCATTTCCCCACCTAGTTAATCCCCTCCACCATATTTGCATGTCCTTTGTCATCCCCTACATTCAGTTTCCTGTAAGTCTGACATTGGGTCCCCTAGCATCTGAAGAAGTA
>MTQE01001141.1:7544686-7561608 GCA_014337955.1 Aspidoscelis marmoratus | reverse complement strand
CTTGGAGACTAACAGGAGAAGTAAATCGAGCGAGGATTTACTTCTGCATTTCCCCACCTAGTTAATCCCCTCCACCATATTTGCATGTCCTTTGTCATCCCCTACATTCAGTTTCCTGTAAGTCTGACATTGGGTCCCCTAGCATCTGAAGAAGTAGATGTGTTTACGAAAGCTCATGCCACCAACCCTTCTCCTGTTAGTATCCAAGTGCTACTAACTACCTTGCTGAACTGTATTTGCAAAGTAAGGTTGTGAGAGAGCACTATGCTGCAAAACATGAAAATGATAAGAAATGCAAGAGTGAGAAGTTGTATTGTGCTGGGGTTCCCTAAACATTCTTGATGACTAGCCATTTCAATGACTTCTGAAGGGCCAGAGGTTTCTCACCCTACTGAAGGATCCTTGGTCAGTTACCAACCACCAGAGGAACACTGTTCCTTGCTTCAAGCTCCAATTCAAGAGCCTAATTCTGGTTTTTAAATCTCTCAATGACTGGGACCCAAACACCTGAAAGAGGACCTCCTCTCACGTATGGCCACTTGTCAACTGAGATCTTCTAATGAAGTCCTCCTAGAAATCCATGAGGTTATTGGGTCTCCTGGCTACAGAGAGGGCTTTCTTTGTGGTGGCTCCAGGACCCTGGCATATCCTTTCCCCCAGAGGTATGCCATACCTCTTCGCTGTTCACCTTCCAGCATTAAGAGAAAATATTTCTTTCTTACAAGGTTTTTTCTAGTTAGATGTAGCTACATCTCCCCTCCTATGCCATCACATTTAAATTTGACTCTGTGTTTATACTCTATTTCTCTTTTAATTTAACTGTTTTATTATCTGTTGCTTTATTTTATCTGTTTATTGTTTACTGCCCTGAGACTTTGGTGTAGGATGATATGGAAATAAATACATACAATCCATACAAATATAGTACAATACTGTGACCACAATTACTCACTTGTAACACAATCCCATTTAAAGCTGCATCCAGTATCTAGTGATCAACTGCATCACTGCTCTCCCTACATTTGTCTGAACCAAAACAAAGCAGTTTTAGGAAAAGCAATTTTCCACCTACAGCTTTGGGTTCACAAACTACATCAAGAAATTTGAACATAGGACCCCAGAGCAGGATTATTCCGCATCTATTTCAGATTTATGGCTTCTTCATTCAAACGGTAGCATTAAACGCTAGGAATTCTAGGCATTTTGTCACTTTAAGCAAAATCTTAGCTTGAAGGCATCAGGGTGCAATCCTTAAGTGGAAACACTGTTCTGCTTCTGAAAATGTATTTTCTCTCTGCTTCTAAATTGCTGGAATGAAGGTTTATTTGAATTTATAGTGAATAGACATGCTGTATATTACTTTCCTAAATGACCTAAGCAAGCAAAAATCTACTATCGACACAGAAAAGTTCAGCCTGACGATAATGCTTCTCACACTCTACAAAACTGCTTTTTATGTGATTAAAACCGGGATGAAAAGGATCTGTTCCATTAATCACACGAGTATATCATTTTTCTCCTAAGGAATTGTTTGGATGGCCTTTGCGCATACACTCTGCATCTAGATATCTTGGATACTCTGATGAGGACTTGCCACTGGGTACAAATTGAATTTGACAAGAAATGTAACATTTAACATGAAAAGAAAAATTACTAGCCATTATTTCTATGCCAACAGCAGAATGCATTCCATTTCCATCAAAGCAGTTCAGCAGCTCAGATGAAATACACTGAACAGATGAAATACACTGAACAACCTCTTGCAATTCTGTTTTGGGCTGAGCTATAATGGGGGTGAAACATGCATGTATCCAATGCTGCGGCCCTGGTATAAAACCTTTAAAGTGCTCAAAATTGGCTGGTGCCCGTTGAGGCTTGTGGCCCTCCAATCCTGTTCAGGAACACACAGAAAGGTAGTTAAGGCCCAAAATGAGAACAAGACTGCTATGACAAAAACAGTGGAGCAAATGGCAAGTGGTGCACTTCAGGGTTGCAATTCAGTGCATAACCACACAACTGATTAAGCCACAATGAATGTACACTGCTTCTGAGCATCACACGCAGAAGTATGCATAGGTTAGCCATCCCTTATCTGACCTTTTCGATGTGATCTATTCTCCTCATGGGTCAGACATCCTTGTGAGAAACTTTGCCACTGTCTGTTGGTTGAGAGCATCACAGGGCAATCTGAAAACAGACAGCTAGATATGGATGAAAATAAGCAAGCAATCGGCATTTTCAAGGCAGGTGTTAATAACATCAGTATTTTAAATGTTTTTCTATTATAATCTATAGGCAGTAAAGTCCATTAGATTGGAATTTTGGCTCACTTATAAAGTCCACTGGGACAGCTATATCTATGACTCTAATCACAGTAGTGGCAGTAATAGCATGATTCAACAGTTTATCTTTTTAAATCATATTTTAACTTTACTCTTTCCCGTGATCTTTTCTGGTTACGTTTCCACTATTTTTCCCCAAGCTGGTAACTTTGTTTTACATAGGCTCCGATAGGCCCTTCCTGGCCTGGGCCTTATTCCGGATTATATCCTGGAATTTTCCATAGTCTGCACTAGCATGCGGATGGCAGGTTTGTTTTTCTTAGTCTTGAGCCCTGTCCCCATGGAATTTAAAGTGTGCCAGGACACTCCCTTTGCCTCTGAGCGTCCCCATTCCAGGCTTTACAAGGCGCTTAGGGAGCTTAGCAAAGTGAGACACCCGCGATAAAATACGTGCACTTTAAAGAAGAGTTTCAGCGCTCTTTCGGCGATTCGCGGGTTTTGCTCGCTATATCTGCCTTGAGGACGCTCCGTGGCAAAAGGGGCGGGGATTGCTTGCCTGCACACACAGCCAAAAAGCATTCACACATCTGAGAAATGCAGCAGGTTCGCTTCCTTTCCTTTGTAAAAAGAGCCAGAATTGCTCAGAATGGCAACATTGTTTTCAAGGGAAGCCTTAAAAGAGAATGAGCGAAGGATCGCGCTCCTGATCCTGCAGCCTTTTCTAACAGAGAACAAAGTGAAAGTAACTGCTGAAAGTGAATGAAAGTGACTAAGAATGAGCGCTCATCTGCTTTGCTAGAGGCAGGAAGCAGTTTCAAGAGACGGAGATCTGGCGATTTTTCCTTTTAACAAGAGAGGGGGCGGGGGGGGGAATGCCTGGAAAGAGAAAACTGCTACCATGGGGACGGAAAGTCCGTTTAGATCGCGGCTGCCAGGGGGACGCTTATTCTGGAAGTGGAGGGGACTTTTAAAGTCAGCTATAACAGAGTGACTGCAGAGGAATCCAAGAGGGGTAATAAGTCTTTTGGGGATTCAGCCTTGGAGCTTATGCTAATGGACAACTTCTTTCAGGAATGATCCCCCTTCTGAAGAGCATCTCACACAATCTCCATAAACTTTCACATGTGAAGGCACACCTCTTTCCCCTAGCTTTTGGAGGTACAGGTTGCTGTTCTCTCCTTTTAGATAATGTTAATTGTGGTCTCCTTTAATCAATTTTTAATTATATATTATCGTTTCCCTGCATAGGTTTTATTGTAACCCACCTTCAGGCCTTAGGGTACAGAGAGGACAGAAATGCTAGCAAATATATAAAATATATAAATCCTTATAGCACAAGTATGTAATTCAGACTGGGGCAAAAACTGAAGGAACAAACATAAAAGGAAGTAAACACTATAATTTTCTCAAGTTAATTCACCTTGTGATCAAATATGATATTAGAATGGGGGAGGGATCCAGATCTTTGCCAAACTTTGCCTAGATCAGATTCACTACACAGTATTTTCTAGAACCAAAGGTTTCCATGAGTGGGAAAGTAATCACTTTCCCAAAATATACAAGTTCCAATAACCCAGATAACGGCTTCTTACTTTAGCACAGATATAATGCATTCCAATTAAAGCTTCATCACCTCTTCAACATCATTTCTCCAGGACATTCATAAGCAACTTCATCAACAGTTGTTGATAATGGCGTGTCACCTATCAAGTTAACAGTCTGAATGCTGTAACAACATCTGTTACACTCTTGTGTTAAGAAACTGGAAACATAGTTCTTGAATACATCAAATTTTACTTTTAATTACCCGGTTACCCCTTCTGTTCGAATATCAGCTGACATTAACCAGTAAGGTCATTTCCAAGTATTAGGAATGATACTGAACTTTCTTTTTCTATGCAGTTAAATGTTTTCAAGTGAGCAACGCCAACCAAAGGATTTTTCAAGCTGTACCCTATCTCTCTCAAAGAATTAATAATGTTCTGTTATGTAATTCTGGGGTGCAGTTCTGACTAAATTCTCCCACTAAAGGTTTAGGAAACGAAGTACATAGTTTTGAGTTAAAGTGCTGAACTAAGTACTGTAAGTGCAAAATTTGATTCACGTTCATGAAATCAATTGTTTTTTTTTCCATATTTGCAGATATTCACATTGAAATGAAAATTTGGTTTTTCGCAAATCTAAAATTTCAGTTGAAACAAACCAGTCTCCCACTTGCACAAATAATTAATTTGATTGAACGCAACAAAAGGAACTAACAGTCAATGCAATTCTTTTTGTGCACATCCCTAAACAGAACAGAACTAGACTGAGAGCTTGAACTGGATTCACTGATTATTTTTTTTATTTACTCATGTCAGAAACATCAACATTAATAATGCAAACCGAGCAGCACAGAGGTAGACTAACATACCTAGAGGGCAAGGTGACCAGGTCACTGTAAATTTTCACAGCTCAGATCTGAAATCAGCATCCTATGATTAGGACTTTCCATTACAGAACGGCAGTTCCTATACCACACTCTCTTCTTTAACATGGTAATTCTTAGCAGCTTGTTCTAATTTGGAACAATCTCCTAGCTACCTAGTAAAACATTTTTCTCACTTTCTCCCCACCTATGATTATAGAGAAATCTGACTTATATAGATGCGTGTGAACTTACAAATTGATGGCTTTCACAGCTCCAGAGAGTCACTTTCTTTTCTTCTTTCTTTTTTTGTATTGCTGCCAAGGGACCATTATCAATAGCATATTGGAAATTCAGCTTTATTTTAAAACATCCCAAGTGATATAACTTCAACAGGCAAAGGTTTATTAGATTCACATCAAACCTTTTTGTTATTACCAAGATTCAGAACACATAAACTAGAGTACCAGCAGCAGCCACCCTTGCACATGTAAAGGAAAGAAAACTGCAAAAGCCTAAAATGTGTTTTGGATCAATTGAGAAATTTAGTACCAACACAGAATTAATAACTCATGAACAATAGTTTTACAGTCTAGATAGTTTGGAGATTTTTCTCTAGCAGACAAAAAAAGACTGCCTCTTAAGGACTTTTCAGTGAACAGTGGAATACAAATGTTCAGAAACAAAGAGATATGAAAGAAAGAAAACCAAGGCATCAAGTTAACTTTGCACTTATCCATCTTGCACTATAACTCATCATGGATATTTTGCAACATTGATTCACATACCTTGATGTTTTCTAAA
Organism: Aspidoscelis marmoratus; assembly: GCA_014337955.1. Lineage (NCBI taxonomy): Eukaryota > Metazoa > Chordata > Lepidosauria > Squamata > Teiidae > Aspidoscelis > Aspidoscelis marmoratus. The sequence goes on along the minus strand of MTQE01001141.1, from coordinate 7,556,115 downwards.
AAGTACCATTTACTAGATCTGAAGTGGCATTTACGGTCCTCACTGTGTAACTTAACTACGCTTCTAATACTATGCCATCAAGACTTTGGAAGCAGTCATGTAAGTTACACAGAGGAAGTAACACCCATCCTTGACTTCTGTATGTGTGTTATATGCAAGAATGGGACATTTATGAGGAACTGTGGTGAGCATACCACATTGCAGGCAGCCACTGCGACCGATGGAGTAGAAGACAAAGAAGCAGTCCTCATGGGCTCAAAAGAGGACAAGATAATTGTAGGCAAAACAGTATGGAACTGCAGTTCAGTGAAAACCCACCTGAGCATAACAGATTATCTCCGAATTAGCCAATCCTGTACTTAAACATACAAGAAGGAAAATGGGAGGGGTAGCTCATACTCTAAGCTATTGCATATGGCCAATTGCCATTTTATACACAAAATATTTACATTCTTGCTCTTACAGTTAGGTTATAAATTCACTTAATAAATAAATGCATATATAAATGCAGAATTAAGGCTCAAAGTCAATATTTACCAACAGCCAATGTTCACTGCATTATACAGAATAGTTCCTTACTCTTCCTTCGTTCCTTACTCTCAATCTTTTAATACTCTTCAGGCCTAAATGTCTTTAAAAACAACAACACAAGTTCAGTCAATTCTTTTCTAGTCTCTCTCCATTTGCTGTCTAACCTCTTACATAAATCCTGTTGCTTTTTTCAGAATAATGGCAAACATCTGTAATCCCTTTTGGAATCCATGGCAAATAGCCAAGGCAACAGCAAAGTATTTGGAGATGCATGCCTTGCAATGCCTTTATAATCTATTCTACACAAACCCCTGATAATTAGGCCACAGTAAATCTTGGATTTACCCCGTTTTTCAAACAACTTCTCATCAGCATGGCACAAGCTTTTGACGACTCAATTTTAAAAACAAAACAAAACCAAATGCACATAAAGTAAGAGAAATTTCCTCTTAAGTACTAAATCTGAAAAGGTGAAAGGAGACAAAAAACAGGAGTAGTTGGTGGGCTCATCAAACATATTTTAGCAGTAACCACATCTTGTTGTAAAGTATCTATTTCAAGAAAGCCTGCCATTTTCCTATGCAGGTCCAAACAGAACAGCTTGTACAGAAGAGATTCAGGCCCTTCCTGCACTGGGCTTTATTCTAGATTATATCCCTGAACTGGGGCCTGTGGTCCACATGCAGGTGGATAGCAGACCATATTGCCATACTCTGCATAAGCATGTGGACAGCAGGTCCCTAGTCTGGGCTAAAGTCCTGTGCAGAAGGAGCTTTAGATCTTCCTCTAAGACTTAATGAAGAAGAACAACAACAAGAAGAAGAAAGTTGGCTTTTCGACCCCACTTTTCTCATCCATTTAAGGGGACTCAAAGTGGCTGACAAAGCTTTTCTATTCTCCCCACAACAGAACACCCTGTGAGATAGGTGGGGCTGTGAGAGCTCAGAGGAGAGCTGTGAGTAGCCCAAGGTGACCCAGCTGGCTTCGTGGAGGGGTGGAGGGGTGTAGAATCAAACCTGGTATTTCCAGATAAGAGTCCATCTCCCTCAGCACTAGACCAAACTGGCTCTCTAGATATGATTGAATGCAGCTCATCTTTGCCTCAATTTAGTATGGTCACTGGTCAAGGATGGTGGGAGCTGTAATTTAACATCATCTCAAGATCACAGACCCCTAATCAATGCATCAGTCAACAGGCCCTTATCCAAGGGAAGCTACAAAGGCAGTGAGTTTAGATCTTAGTGTATAAGCAAACACAACCTTAGCTCAATCAGGAGAACTTCATTTAATCCATGAGATTCCATTTTCCCTTTCTGGATGTCAGATTTACTACCATCATCCTAATTATACCACTTAGCTAGATTCTGGCACCACTTAAGGAACATAAAACTAGTAGTAAAATACAAAGGCATATGTATTTTTTCCCTACTGCTGGAGAAAGTGCATTCCTTTAGAAGCTTAGAGTCACAGCCATACCTATGACAACATGACAGCCTACTCCTGAACAATGTCAGCAATCATCATGTACGCTATTCTGTATATCAGAACGGACTCAGCATTTACACTAAGGTGCTCACTGTTTACCAAAAGAATGCACTAGTTAAATGTAAGGTCCTTAAATAAGATGCCTTTCCTGACGGCATTGCACTTAGCAAGAACGACATTACAACAGGAAATGGCAATCCAGATGCAATACAAAAGCCAGCAAGCCATACATTAACAGAATTAGGGTCTCTGAAGCCTAGGTAAAAGACATACTTTCTAGGGGTGTGCATGAATGCAATTTTTAGGATTCGATTCAATTCACTAGAATACTTGAAAATTCAACTTGATTCAAATCTTTTAAATTAGAATTTAACCAAATTCGATTCAAATTAAGCAAATTTGAATTTATTCATTCAAAATTTCATTCAAATTTGCACTTATGAATGTCAACAACATTCATAGATGCCCATATGCATCTTCCCCGGGTCTGTACACATCCGTACACATCTGTACACGTCCATATGCATCCCGTAGTTCCTTTATACAAGGAACAGTTTATTTATTTATTTATGATACACACAAAGCAAAAAACTAAACCAAACCTTATGAGCATGACTATGACTAAGCCTAACGAGGTTCTTTCCTGGCACACATGAAGAATCGTATGTGCCTTAATCTGCATCCCTTGACCTGCTGTTTGTTTCTTATTTATTTATGGAATTTCTGTACTGCCCTTCACTAATTCCATGGCAGTGTACAAGATAAATAACAGAGGATCTTTTTAAATGCTAACTCTAAAATAAGACAATAAAACAAAAACTAAGAAAGTAAAAAGATAATGATAATAATAGCAATGGTTATATTTTTAATTATATTTTATTACTCTACATGTTTTAATTTCATTGTAACCCACCCTGGGACCATTTGGTGAAGGGTGGGATATAAGTTTTCTAAATAAATAAAAGAAAAGAGCAAGCTACTTAAAATTTGACAGAATTTTTTTAAAAATTTTTTAGTGTAATAAGATAATAAAATGCTAGGCAACCTAATAGCTGAATGATAGGGAAAGGAGGTATAATAGCTATTGTGCAAGTATCACAAATATCTGGATCTGGCAAAAGAGGGCCATCTAATGTTAGTTTACCACAGTTCGCATTGGAATATGTTAAGTTGTCCTCTTCCATATGACTGTGAATAATAGTGTGAAGGCACATTGCCTCCAGAGTAACTGCAAAGTGCAAGAAGGTGTGAATCACAACAGTGCAGGAATATTCAGACTTTTAGCATAAAGAAAAAAGGTGGAAGCAAAGGAAGAGCTAGTTTATACCACCTGGTGCCTTCATATGGAAGCCCTACGCCACTATGAATAATTTTATTCCATTCTCAACTGATGGCCCCTCCCATCCCCAATTACTGGGTTCTGTTGAGGCTGAAGGGTGGGAGAAGACTGGAAACAGTAATGCTTTGAGACATTTCTCTGGCATCTTCCTGTAAAAAGCATAGCACTAAATATGGATGCTTCATTTCTTCTTCTCCAATCATTTGCTCAAGGCATTTTTTCTTTAATGTGCATCTGCTGAAGGCATGTGTATCTGTTACTTCTGATACTGGCATATTGCAGATTAGCATGAATTACTGAAATACGAATCTGAAAGAAACATATCTGGACATAAGAGGCAGATGCCTTTGTAAAAAATCCTGGAATTTGAGGACATGTGGAATTTATTTTTATCATCAGATTTACACATGGGTCTATCTGTTTTTCTCTTGTGCTTTAAATCAGAATGCATTGTTTTATAAGTTGATCTAAAAGAAAGGTATTCTTATCCCTAACCACAGTTTTTGGATCTGTACATTTCATGCATTCATAGCTCGGTTTTCATACACTTGTTCCTCATTCCTATGAACGAGCTCAAATATTTATAATAAAGAAGGAAATGGACAATTTTTTTTGCTTTCTTCCTTCTGGTTCCAGAGCTTTCCCTTATCACCTTCCTCTGAATTTTCAATCTTACCTTTACAAAAGTAACTGTTTTTAGCACTAAATATTAATGTTACCCGAGATTATATTTCAAAACCTTTGATCATACATGTCTCCGGCACTGAACAATAGCTTCAGAAGGGACTCATAAGAAGATAAGAAGAGTTGGCTTTTCTATCCCACTTTTCTCACCCATTTAAGGGGACTCAAAGCGGCTGACAAAGCTTTTCTATTCTTGTCCCCACAACAGAACACCCTGTGAGGTAGGTGGGGCTGTGAGAGCTCAGCAGAGAGCTGTGACTAGCCCAAGGTCACCCACCTGGCTTCATGGGGGACAGCAGAATCGAACCCGGTATTCCCAGATAAGAGTCCAGCTCCCTAACCACTAGACCAAACTGGTTCACCAAATAAGGTCAGCCAAGTAAACCTGGTTAATCAGCAAGGTGACAGTTGTCAAGTCAGGTCACCCTCACATCCTATAAAATGGCATAGGGTAGAGAGAAAGAAGAAACTATGAGAGAAGACTGCCTTCAGGACAAAGTTACATGACTGGGGAAAATCACTCTAAAGCAATGGTCACATGTAAGTTTTAGGTTGACCTGAGTCGGACACCCGGCCCTGTAATTCACATTAATTTTATCTAAGCCATATTCCAAGCCGGCATACACCAGTCAGACTGTCCTAAAATGTAGTCTTATGCTTCCTCACGTGTGAGCGAGGGGTGGGGGAGAAGTAAAGGAGGCAGAACTGTGTGGTGGTGGGTGGTGCCCAGTATTTCCCTTTGGCCAATCAGCACGCACAGGGTTAGTGAGGCACCTCCCTCTCTCTTCTGTTTATGGGTATGATTCTGCTCTCTAGCATTTTTACACAAATTTATTTTTATTTTTTTAAAAAATTAACTGTGTGGAGGTGGGGGATCAGGCTTTAAAAAGAACTGCAAACACACAGCCTTGCCTCCCTTGAATGACATGAACGGCATCCAATAGGAAATGAGAGATAGATTTGATTTAGCAAAACAGGTGGAGAGAGAAGAGCTCCATGGAGGAACCCCAGGCTGATCTGCAGAAATGTGTGACCAATGCAGCCCAAGGCAGGGACAGCCTCAAGACAGCTGATATCGATCCACGTCTGACCAGCACTGGTATGATCTCAGTTCAACCTCATGAATAAGCTGACCTGTTTCGGACTCATCTGACCAAGGCCTATGACTGTAGTCACACCTTCACTTTAAACCTTCTTCAGTCCATTTTCAGATCTGACTGCTCAGATCTTTCTATTTTTATCCATTTTATTTGTGAACATAATATTCATGTATGACTCAGCTCACAACTTATTGGAACTCCACCTACTACAAGCATGTGAGCCCCCTTAAGGAATGTTGCCACGGGCAACAAAAAATGCCGCACACCCATGTTGCTGGCATAAAAATACTAAGTTAAATATACCAAGGGTCTGAAACTGTATATACCCTGTTCTCAAAGCATGAAGATAGCTCAAGCCCACACATTTAGATCCAACAAGATTTTTTTTAAAAAAACAAACAGATAATGCTAGAAAGTCAAGGATTGCAAAGATGTTATAAACAAAAACAAAAGCAAAAAACATCAGGTAACATGCAGAAGGTAGTGAAAGTTATCAAAGCTTCTCCACAGACAAAATAAAAACATTAATTCAGCCCAGCAGTTAATATCAGTTGCCACACAAGTAATGTGTGAAATGATGTGAAAAGACATTACAGTATGTCAACCTCAATTACGCTAACATTTTATAATGGTGTGGATAGATTAGAAAATTTGTAATTAGTTCCACATTTATGGATACACAAGGCATCAGCTCAATTCGGACGATACCCAGATCATGACTTATGAAGCTTAACTATAGTGTTACAATGTCCAAATTGGTAAATCACACTTATGCCCAATGCTGTGCCTCAGAGGCTAATCTGTCTTTAAAAAGGGGGCTACCAAGTAACAGCAAAGTGCTCTTAATTCTCATTTCTCAAGTAAGTACTTTTAAAAGGCTGTTTCTAATCATAGCTGTATTCTTCCCACTCCAGGATCATTAGAATAAACTAATTGTTTGCTAACCTGATTGCTAACCTGGGTTCTAATCATAACTAAGACAATCTCCATAGTTTATTCAGATGTTCCCCATAAAGGTGGTGAATGGGATTTCCTATAGAGTTGGTAATTTTTATTATTTCATTGACTGTGAACCAGCCCTTTTATCTTAAAATATCTACAGGAGGATCACTGGATCTAGAAAACTACTGATCTCTGCTGTAAATCCATACAACTTTTGGTTGGAGAGACAAGCAGAATGTCTCTAAAGGCCATTTGCAGGGATTCAAGAGCAGATGAGAATTTTGCCTTCATTTTCTGCTTGAGATGTCCATAAGCAATTGGCGGGCCACTGTGTGAGGCAAGATGTTGCACTAGATGGACTGTGGCCTGATCCAAAAGGTCTCCTCTTATGTTTTTAATTCCTCTTTATACATAAGTGTACTATCATTTATAAGATTTGTGAGATTTGATTATCTTTTTTATATACGAAGCAAAATTTCATTTCATAAAGACCTACAATCCCTCCTTTCCCCCAGATTTACAGACTGAATAGTGACTTGTAATTTTATTCACAATTTTATTTTATCCTGCTGCATAAAAGCTCTTTCCTTATGTTATTTCCTTAAGCATTTTGGATAATTTTTGAGTGAATTTGGAGAATTGGAACAAAACAGAAATTTTCTCATTGACAGCAATGCAATCAGTTATTGGTGATGTGCCTACAATGGCAGCTTTTAGGGCTTTTAGGTGGCTACTAAAAACCTATTTCTTTACCCAGGCATTCTCTATGTGAATGCTGGTTCTTCTTCCTTTTCCACCCAGCTTTTAAATGTACTTTTAATTGCTTATTTTTAAAATGTTGTATGTGTGGTTTTACCTTTGTTTTTAATCCTAAAGCACTTTTTAAAAATTTAATGAGAACATTTTAAATAATAATAAATAAGTAATGTTTTGTAATACAGATATTTAGTACATGGTCAACTTCCTGGAGCCATTTAAGTATGGGTGAAGGAGGAAGAGTGTAATATAAGAGTAAGAGATAGATCTAGGGGATCTGTAGAAGGGTCCTGAATTATGCCACCTACTCCTAAAACAGTGCCAGGACCAGCCCACTGGATATGAAAACAACACAGAAATGGCCTCTCCGGGGACTTTGGAGACATTCCTGTAGCCGGACTTGATCCAAGCCGCAAGGTAAATTCAGAAACGGCCTAAGTCAAATTGTTATCTACTCTGACGTTTTCTCCCCTCCCAAATGCTCTTGGACTCCCATTATCCCTAATATCACAGTCTTGGGCTAATGGGATGTAGAGTCCAACTATGGACACTATGTTGGCTATCCCTACATAGCTGTATTACGGCTCAGAAGACGCAGCCTTGAATCCATGATATGAACCAGTTCTCAGAGAAAAGCCTTCAGTCCCCGACAACCGTGCAGTGAAAGTCATTTTCATTTTGAAAGACCCTAATTCTATCTAAAATATCTCTATACCTGCCTATAATACACTGTAATGTAAAACTGAAATAAACAGGCAACTTGTTCGAAGATGTCTCAGACTACTTAAACGGAAACTGTTACCATTCGTCTCAGGCGGAAAGTGTGAAATCTAAGAAGATGGGAAATTCAGCCCAAATAAACGACATGTACCATCATTTTATGTGGTATAGTACTTTGAAACATCAGTCTAGCAAAGAAGAAATAGGCATGCCATTCATCTCTGCTTTTTAAGCTTAGACCGTGCAATACAAATAGACAAGCCACGGCTGCTACAGTAGTTCCAGCCTCCAAAGCAGAGAAAGCGACCAAGACTTCATCCCACCCCTAGACATACTGTCATCCATACATTACATTGAGTTAAAAAAAAAAGAACATTCTTAGCAGGGGTTCAAAATCATTGTGTGGGACAGAAGGATGGGATTGTTCCCATTCATTCCCATAGGGGCATCCTATAATGCTTCTGTTTTAACATAATTTGGCTTTTTTGCAGAACAGTGGCAACACGTCCATCAGAGGGCTGTTCTATCATCTATCTATCTATCCACAACCAAAATATAGCTTTCTGATCAAAGCAAAACCCAATTATCATTTCATAGCAGTATTTTTAGGGCCTCCTGGTTTCACTATCATAGTGTTTGAAACAGTTCACAATTTTAGAAGTAGACATCTTATAAAATAAACAAAGTCCTTCATTTCTCAGTTTTCAGAACTCGAGAGACTTCAATAAAAACATCCAGGAGAGGATTCAGGTGCACTGAACTCAATGAGGATCAGTTTTCAGAACAAGCCCTACAAATGAATGATACTAGGAAATGATGGAGTAAAACAAAATTTAAATACTATCTAGATAGTAACCATTGATGTAGGCTTGCAAATGTTGTTATATAATTTGGAATGAATAAGTAAGTGTTCAAGAATGAATGGAAAACAACCACTACCACCAATAACATCAAATAATCCAGGGTGGTAGAGTTGAGTCATGAAAAGTTACAACTGGGATTTGGGAGCTGTAGTAGTAGTAGTAGTAGTAGTAGTAGTAGTAGTAGTAGTAGTAGTAGTAGTAGTAGTAGCAGCAGCAGCAGCAGCACTACTAGTAATAAAGTACCACATTGGATTGAGAATTGCGTGGTCTCGGTGACTCAAAATAGCCACCTAGACCAAGACAGGAGTAGACCTTTTTAAAATGGTCTACTATTAACTTACTCACAAGTAAACTGGCCAGGGGAGAAGTGTGGAATGACACACTGCCCTGGGAGCTGTGGGAGAAGGGCAGGATATAAATTCTTAAATAAATAAAATAAAATCTATAAGAAAGCCAATCAGATTCAGACAAATTAGCACCACTAGGAGTTAAGAATGAAGTGAAGAAAAAAATGTCGTTCTTGCAGACAGATCTGTTCTGTGCAATTAATCTTGTGGATGCAAGCAATTTGCTGCCACCCCTGAATGTTCTGCAAGAGAGAGATAAACAAAATACAAATACAATCTTTTGCCATCCCTGAAAGATATACTCTTCATTGGCTACAAAAACAGATAATCGCTGATTGTTTGAATTGCATATGGCTTTGGAGGAATCATGTATTCCTGATTAAGCTGTATGTATTACTGCAGGACTGCATCAATATATCTCTAAATGTCTTCTGAAACCAAAATACCGAAAAGAACACTGTGACACCTCCTGAAATTCTCTCAGACCAAAATTGCAATTTTAACAACCAAATTTTCAGGAATGACTTTTGTAAGTTAATGAGCCCTGTCAGCCATTCAAATTAAGCACTCTATTGTGCAAGGAGCTAATTATGCTGAGCTTAAACCCAGAGAGTTATGAGGACATTTACTGTATTTCTAGCAATTAGACCAGCTCTCTTCATACTGAAGAATAAAACTTGTATTTCACAGTAGCGAGTGATGCCACAGGTGATCCAGCCTTAAAAGTAACATCAAAACCCTTGTGCACAGGTTACAAATATGCAGAGGACGGATTTTATTTCCCTTTGATCACTACTCCTCACATATTAAACTGTTAACATATATACTATTCATAGACCTGCTCACCTTTTTTCTTTCCAAGACAGGATATTAAGTAGCAAGCTATTTTTGTCCAGCTCTACTGAAGTAGTGACAAATGAACCTTTGTTCATTTAAAGTTCTATTAGCAACTTAGGTGTTTGCTTTAAAACCTTGTCCCTTTCCAGTCAGGAATAGATTGTGCCCTTCCCTTGCCTGAATGGCCAATGAAATAGGCTCTCAAACTTGTATTTTCTTTTTAAATCACAAAATCAGAGGGGACCTTGAAGATCAGTTAGACAAGCCTCCCAACCAATCAAATGACACATGCAAAACCAAAACATGAAACTTGGACATTCATATCATGCCCCCCGCAACTACCAGTAAAGTACAATTTAGCTTTATGACTTGCCAGGGCAATCCTATAGTTTCAGAAAACTTTTTTACATTCAGATTCCAGTATGAAGAAAAGGTATAGCTTACTTTTTAGTTGAAAGGTATGTTTTATGCAAACCAAGAAGCAGATAGGAAAATTCAAGATACAAGATGGAAGGGAAGATCACAGAATTATTGCAGTATTTTAACTATCCTTATAAATAATAGAATGCCATTGTTAATTCATACTCCAATCCACAATAGCTAATAATAATATTACATCAATTGTCATCTGATTTTATTTGCATTTCTTTTGCATTTCTATCCAAGGCAGCCCATAATACAGCATAATGCAATAGTCCAGTCTGGAGGTTACCAGAACTTGAAACACAGTGGTTGAGCTACATCAGTCCAGAAACCTCTATGGTTGTTGTTTCTTTGTCTCAGTATTTATTAAGGAAATATTAATATACATAATTAAGAATGCTTATTCATGCAATCCACAAAATCATACATTTCTTCATAGATTTTGTTTTCCAACACTGTCTTTCCCGCCACCCCCTCTATCCCAACCCCCCCCCACACCCCTGTGAATACTACTTCCTTGGTTAATCTACAATTGGAAGATAATTTTTATCTTGTGCCTTTTCTCTTCACTCTCTACTTCCCTTTCCAAATATTTTCCCATCATCTCCCAACTACATTTTATAACATAGATATTTCCTTAGTTAAGATAATAGGAGTTGATAAAATTGTACTTATTATATTTTTTACTTTTTGGGGAAATGTTCTATGCCATTTGTGCAGCATTTTCATTCTTATTACTTTCACCCTGTCCTATTTAGTTCTTATTGTATTTCTAATCTCACTGAATATCTTTTCAGTCCAAACTTTCCAACATCCAGTCTCAATTCTATCCCACACACCACACACTTAAATGACCAGAGGGTCACTGGTGTATGGAATTTGCTGCCAGAAGAGGTGGTAACAGCTACCAGCTTAGATAGCTTTAAGGGAGGGTATATCAATGGCTACTAGAATGGATGCCTCCACGCTGGGGAGATAGGCAGGATGCCGCCAAAGGTCATTTACTGGGATTCAAGAGCAGATGCCCATGAGCAATTGGTGGGCCACATCGTGGGACAAAATGCTAGACTAGATGGGCTGTGGCCTGATCCAGCAGGGCTCTCTTATGTTCTTATGTATCTTCTCCCGACGCTACCTGAATTATCTTTTGAAATGGGTGACTATTTTCCTGCCCCATCTTTTTGCCTCCTCCCTATTCAGAAAACTCCAAATTCTTTGAATCTACAGACATTTTTCCTGCCCCATCACTCTCTCCAATTTTTCTATAGAAATTGGTTCCGCACTTGCTTCATAAAATTTTTCAACCCTCTGATAATCCTCTTTCCTTTTTATTTATCAGCCTGAGTTGCCACTCCAAGGGTGTTTTTCCACTGTCACTAGAAGTACCCATTAAATACCCATT
>MTQE01001141.1:7511863-7537293 GCA_014337955.1 Aspidoscelis marmoratus | reverse complement strand
TTGCGAATTTTGACACACCAAGCTCAAAAGGTTCACCATCACTGCCCTATGTCTAAGTTAGAAATCTTTACGTTCAAGCAAAATTTAAAACTGAAAGGACATTTACTCTATATGGCACCCTTTTTTCTGTTGTGATCCCAACTATAGCCTAGAAGAGTAACAAACAGTGGCATGTTAAGTCATGCTCCAAAAGCAGATCAGCCATATTGCACACAATAGAGCATATGAGAAACAATAAAAGTCCGATATTTTATTTTTAAATAAAATAAATTGTCTGCCATGATCACACCACTTTAAAAGCTTATCTTTACAAGCCTGAACTGAAAGCAAATCATTTTGCTTTTTAAAAATCCAGATAGGATTCCTGAGTTGATCCTTTTTTGTGAGAGAAATCAGATATTTTACCAAATCTTAAGATAAGAAATAACATGGAAAAATACTGAACAGGAATTCACTGATGTTTACACATTAAACATCAGTTTAGGTTTGTATAAGAAATGAGGAATAAAGGTCTGAATTACTGAATGAATTTTAGTCTACCAGTAAATATGCAAAGAGTAGAGAGATGGGTATAAGAAATTCTGAAAGCAAAATAGGATATTTTTTAAAGAAACTAAAGATGTGAGTTGCTACCTCTACGAGAACATCCAAAGACATATACCACGTCCTCTAGCTTTGTCTTCTACAACTTCATTGATTAAATCAGAGTGTGAAAAACAACTCAGATACCAGATTGTGAAAGAAAGAATCTAAGAACAGTATTTTTGTCATTCATTACAGTCTTACAGAATCAAGAAGGACTTTCTGCCTATTTACACGCTGAACCAGCTGGCTTGGCAGCTCACACTTCCCTTTAATACTGCCAGAAGTATAAAAGCAGAAATTAACATATAATAAAGCTCAACATAAAAACAGGACAATAGATGCCTGCAACAATGACTTACAAACCGGTTTTCAAAAGCCTACCCTCCCGTGAATCTCACTGGATGATCTTAGGCTAGCCACAGTCTCTTAACCTAACTTGCCTCCCAGGGTTGTTGTGGAGATGAAAGGGAGAGGTAGGGAGTGGTGCATACAGGCCTTGTTGGCCTGGACAGGTGGAGACACGGATCAATAACATATATTTATTATGTACTTACTGATCCACTTTCAATAGCCACCCCATAGTGGCTCCCACTAGAAATACACTAAAATAGACAAAGAAGACCCATAGAAATATAGCAACATTTATAAAAGAATGTTATAATTAATACATGCAATACAATAAGAATGTTAGAACATACAATAAGGATGTATCCAGACATAATAAAAGGCACCTCAGAGAGCCAGTGTGTCGCCCTTATGTTCCCAAGCCTTCTCTAATCCACCAGTTTGGTCTAGGGAACCACATGTGGCTCTTTGGCTCTTCCAGCTTAGGAGTACCCTAATTAAGTTAATAACAATGTACCTGCCTATATAGTTTAAGTTTAAAAAATTTGGCTCTCAAATTTCAATCGTTGTACTGTTGATATTTGGCTCTTTTGACTAATGAGTTTGCCGACAACTGGTCTAGTGGTTAGGGAGCCGGACTCTTATCTGGGAGTACCGGGTTTGATTCTGCCCTCCCCCATGAAGCCAGCTGGGTGACCTTGGGCTAGTCACAGCTCTCTTCTGAGCTCTCATAGCTTCACCTGCCTCACAGGGTGTTCTGTTGTGGGGAGAAGAACAGAAGCTTTGTCAGCCGCTTTCAGTCCCCTTAAATGGGTGAGAAAAGCAGATTAGAAAAGCCAACTCTTCTTCTTCTAGCACAGAATGTTCAGGAGAGGGGAAAGGGCAGACTGGGGTGTGGACAATCCCATCTCAGAGTTTCCTCTAAGCTGCCTCAGAGGTACCCTCCCCCCGCCCCCATGGCCTAAAACAATTTAAGATCTAGGAACTCGTGTGAAGACAATTCATTCTGTGACAGAACTTTCCTTTACAAAGTGAAAACTGTTCCAGTGAGATCCCACTGCCACTGTTTATACTTCTACTACATTTTTACAGACTGTACTGACAGCCCTAAATGCTGTTGGTTACACTGCCACAAGAATGTACACACACACGGGGACACGCATAAACAACACACAACACTTGTGTAATGAAAACTTGGTGGAAATGTGTCACAACAGCACATTTCCAAAAGTGTACCCTTCATATTAATAAAATATTTGCTGTACACTATTGACGTGTGTGCTTTACCAAATATTCATTTCTTTTGGTGTACCCCTAAATGCTCTGGTGTGTACCCCTAGCAGTATGTATGCCCCAGGCTGAGAATCATACATGCTTGGAGCAACCACATGTACAGCTCTCCGTTCAGGGACAGAGTGAGTTGGATTGAAGGAAATACTGTCTTTTCTCCTCTGTTTTTCCCCCACTCTGCACTTGTCTCTTTGTTTGACGTTTCTTTTCCTTTGAAGTTGGAAAAGGGAAAAGGAAGGAAAAATCCAAATCACGTCACTTACCCTTTTTGTTGCATTTTGAATCTTACTTTTCAAAGCAACATAGGATATTCTTTCTGAGCGCACTGAACAGATTCAAGTACAAATTGAGAGGGTGAGGCAAAATGTTCAGAGCAGATAATGGCCAATTTGAAAAGTAATGGTCCTCCTAGCTTCGTTTAGGAAGAAAATGCTTGGCTATGGTGAATTTGATTGGCCACTTGGAGAGTGGGTGAAGCAAAACTTAACCTGAGGCATAAAACAGCATCACTTGGAACGTTAAAAAATCTTGCGCAATTCAAGTAAGGGAGAAATAGTCAATACAAATCAAAAATCACAATAGAATAAAATCACAGATTTGTCAAAAATTATTGCCCCAAGCTAAGTCCCACCAATGCACCTGCCTAGGTTTCAAAAGTTTGGGATAATATGCTGTTCTTACCATTAATTACAAACTACTGAATAGCTTGGATTAAGGTCAACCTGTTTCATGCAAATAAAGAGAGCTCTATGGAATAAATTGCTTTTAACGAGAGGGAGGAAACAACGGGGTAACAACCCATTGCATCCCCAAAACCATTAACTAGGATTTTGAACTAGGTAATTAAGAGTTAAATGAATATGGAGTCAAAGCGATCGGATTAGACTCCCTACCAGATCAATTCATTATTCAGACCACCTTAGGGCAAAAAAGTAGGAGGTATTTCAAGTTTTTATTTTTGTTTTAAATCCCAACTTTGGAAATTAGGGTTGATTAAATATTAAATCAGGCAATCCAATTGTTTTAGGAACAGACTGGTACTGTCCTTTGACATCAGATACAGAATGAATTGGTAGAATTTCCAAATAAGAAAGAAGCAAAAACAAACATAAGAGCTGTCTAAAAGAAAGAAGCAGAGTCCTTTACAGCAAAGTAAATAAATAAACATAGTTAGCATAAATAAATAAAAGTGGGCAAACAGAAAAATGTGCAACTGCGTAGTCCTAATGAACTGGCTGTGTGATGCGAAGTCTCAGACCCACTGGATAAAGAGCTGAATAATGTGGTTCTGCGGTCACTAGGCCTTCACACTTGCAGTGTTGATTGAGATTTACCTTACTGCTTAGTGATGTAAGGATTCTGGCTTGGGGAAGAAGCTGCGCCAAGCTCTCAATAGTCAAGTTTTAATCAATGCAGGGTGAAAGAACACACCAGTAATGCATTTCGTTATTTTATTTCCACATTACCTAACCCAAAGGTGGATATTTTAAGTTAGATAAAGCCAAAAGCAAACAGCTTGTTACTTTTTCAGTGTATTATCTCACACTGAAAGTGGACTGAAGCTGAATTAATATTTACATGTGATGCCGTAGCTCACTATATGGTTATCTATTAGTTCACAATAAGGTTATCTATTAGCCTCAGGCCGTTTTCGCACTTCGCCTTATTCTGGAATATATCTCAGGATAGGGGGTCTGTTGTTCACATGCCAATACAGACTATGGCAGGCCTCGTCTGGGCCTGCCACAGTCTGCACTAGCATGCAGACGGTAAGGCCCCTGTTCTGGTGTATATTCCAGAATAAAGACAAGTGCGGAATGAGCCAAATGAGCTGAAAAGTGATTAGCTTACAGCAAGAACTACCACAGCACTTCAGAGAACATATTCTCCAACAAAAAAATGCACAGAGTTGTCTGAGTAAGTTGCATTCACTCTCACACCTCACATTTTGAAGGTGGGAGCACGGTGAAAAGGCCAAAGGATTTAGTTACTGGGGTAGATGACAAAAACAAAATCTGTACAGACTGAAAGATAATTATATGGATTTAGCATACTTCAGAAGCTTGTGAGAAAATTATGTCTTTGTTAATACAGAAATTGGTCCCATTGTTTTATTTCATTTTGCTTTCAAAATAAAGACATTATCCACTGACAAATAAATGAAGGGTGCTTTTTTTCTTGGAAACCACTTAACCATATCCCGCTCCATTTTGTCTTACAGCTTCATCAATCCATTGCTAATTCATTTTGCAGGTTTACTCAAACAGCTGTGCCAAAGCAAACTGCAATTATGGATAAAATGAGAGCTACTAAAATCAGTTTATTTTCAAAGACTTCAGAAATGCAGAACAACTTTTGTTTCCAACATCAATAGCTTAAGGGTAATAATTTTATTTGAAGTCAATGACTGGGAACATGAGAAGAGATTTATTTCAGAATATACAGTGGGAATAAACCCTCAGATGCCTCACATTTTAAAATAATATTAATTACTTCTAGCGGGTGAGAAATTTACAAAAATAAATCCTACAAAACATTTATTTAAAGTCGAGCTAAATGTCCCATAGAATCACTGGGGATATTTAAGCCATGAGGTGCCACCTCTGCTCTATGTACCAGTCCAAAGCATACCACATAAGAACATAAGAGGAGCCCTGCCGGATCAGGACACAGCCCATCTAGTCCAGCATCCTGTCTCACACCGTGGCCCACCAACTGCTTAAGGGCATCTCAGGGAGAAAACAAAGGCAAAATCTTACCCTGTTCTCATAAGAACATTAGAGGAGCCTTGCCAGATCAGGCCTCAGCCCATCTAGTCCAGCATCCTGTCCCACACTGTGGGATCAATTACTTCTGGGCATCTCAAGTAGAAGAGAAAGGTAAAACCTTCACCTTCTTTCAAATCTTGAAGCACCCCAAGTGAAGGTTGCCCAGATTGTGCTTGAACACATCCAGTGGGTAAAAGGGCAGCACCTCTAACTGCTGAAGCAGATAGATGATAGATTTCCAAACTTTGTAGTAGGCAAGTGGGATTTTGTTGCATGGTTATAAATTCATTAATACCTATGTCCCATATTTTGTTGTTCTACTCTTGTAGGGTGATTGATTTCTATTCCTTCCAATGATGGGCTGAAGTCTTTTTAATTGGAAAGAAATTGATAAGGGGGCTTGCTAGGAGATCTTTGGATTTGTCAGTGTAGATTTTGAGGGGAAAAGCTTGAGTGTGATGGGTACGGAGCATTTGAGAACATCCAAAGGACCACCATAAGTGGAGACAGTTGCCTTTACTCCTATAGAGAGTCCAGCAATTTAGGGAGGCGTTGAAGATTTGGTATGATAGTTTGTCTGGAGTAATATGTCACCTGGATAGGAGTTTTCTATCTCATAAATTTACACTCATACAGTCATGCCTAATATAATGCTATTGCTCACTCCCCACAAGCCATCATGCAATGAGGGTTAGGGGAACCATGGAGGCCCAAGCCCACCAGTTTATGTTCACGGCACTGGTGAGGGAATGCACATACCATTAAATTTAGTAGTTTGGCAATACAAAAGATATGAGTTGTCTTACCAACAGGTTAACTGTGTTGCAGTAAGTCATTTGAGTCAATAGTGCTTCAGAAGCCAAATCACATATTGACAGTTTTCAGGATCATTTTTAAAAAAGAGAACTCATCAATGGCATATAGGAAGCAAGAAAATTCATTGTCCACTAAAAGTAAAACTGTATTACACAAAACAGTGTAATACAAAGACAGTCTTTTAGGACCCACTGGTGCTTTACTTATTGTGTAATGTTCTCTATATTATCTTTAAGTTTTTTTCTGGTTCTGGGGCCTGTTTTAGAAGCAAGGGATTTTTGCATTTCATGTTCAGTCTGTCACATTTCCCTGCAAGGGGTCAAGAACAAATGACATCTCTATTATTGCTAGTCAAGACTCCTTTGTGTACTTACCTGCTTCAATTCTGGATCTGTGGATCCCGTATAGCCCCACCCAATGATCCAGATTGTGCAGAGGCACGGATGGGATGATCTGCATTATCTGCACTGACAGATCCGGATTAGCTCATACTGTGGCTGCACAGCTTTTGGGCCATATTCCCATGCCTTCAAAGGCTAGCAACAAAAGGCCCTAGCCCTGGGGCTCCTGGGAGTGCTTTTCAGCAGTGTGATAATTTTACATGTCAGGCCCTTTTTGAATAGAGAGCATGGCAAAAGTCCAAATTTTTGTATGTATCTGAGCTACGCTGCACTCTGGGATGTGCACGGTATGCAAACAATGCCCCACAATAACTCAGCAAATCAATCCCTTTAGTCTAAACTCAATGGCCCTTTCTGCACTTGGCCTTATTCTGGAATATATCTCAGGATCAGGGTCTCTTATCTGCATGTTATTGCAGACTACAGCAGATCCTAGTGAGACCTGCCATAGCATGTATTAGCATGTGGACAAGAGATCCCTATCCTGAGATATATCCCAGAATAAGGCCAAATGCGGAAGCAGCCAATGTGTGTGTTTTTAAAAGTCATGCACTCTGATTTTACATAATTCGTCAGTGTAGAGACACACTGTCCCCACTATTAAAAGTCTTTGCATTAATATCTCAGAAATATCTCAGATACTGATCATATCTCATTGGGACATCAAAGCAATTCATCAGGAGCATGACATAATATAGCAGTTTTATTTCTTCAGACACCAATAAAATATCAACCTTCCAGTCTCCTCTTCTATTCCACATCACAGCAATCTCAGATTGCCAAATACATAAAAGTAGCTCTCCCTTGTTAGTGTTACTGGTCTCCAACTCCGATCAGATGTAACCAGCATGGCCAGTTAGTCACGAGTGATGGAAGCCATAGTCCAACCAAGCCAGGGACTAGATATTGTCAGCTTCCTATTAGCTTCCTTTTCTCTGCCCTACAAACAGTGGGTACTAACCAGCACTTTCTGGAAAATATCATGTTGGGAAGACCACTGCTAGGTTAAGGTTCAACTTTATTCTCTAAAGCAGAGATACTTAACTTGCAACCCTACAGAAGTTCTTGAACTACCATTTCTGGCATTCAACTCCCAGCATTCCATACCAGTCTCAGTGACATCTACAGGAACACTAGTTAAGCACCTCTGCCCTAAAGGGACAATTTAACAATCCTATCTTGAGTAGATTTCACAATTTGATTGCTTCACATCTACTATATGTCTGCTTTTGGAACAGGCACTAGATAAAGTATTACTTCTATTCACTTCTGGATCACTCTTAGTGTTTTCAGGACTCAAAACCACTGAAAACTTCCTGTGTGAATCACCATCCCAGCATTTTAAGGCACCATAAACCCCTACAGCATGCTCAGTTTGTTTCATTTGTCAACATTCAGAGTTTCATACCCTCCCTTAGCACAGAATACATGCCATCTTAGTATCCATTCTGAAGGACTGTAAAACAGCAGCTTTTATTGTCTAGAACAGCCTTTTATACAAAAAAAATCAAATGGCAGAGACAAGGAATATAAGGAAAGCAAAGATGAAAGATTGTCATTTAAGGACATATCAGATTTTTCCCCCAAGGCAGGTTTCCTTACCGGTCTAGTCAGCTTTATCAATATTACTTTAACTCCCAGCATACCCTGAGGCAGAATTACGCCTCTGTACTTTGTGTGCAGCGAACTTCCTTTCCTATTATTTTACACATTTCAATTTCCGACCAAGTAATCATCCCAGATTTCACAGACCATATTGCTTTTCTTGGAATTCATTTAAAAGTTTTACACAAAAAGTTTTACTAGGCTCTTTAGCTGAATATTTCCAAACAAGCAAAAACAGGTTTACCTGTCAAACTACCAGTTTGACTACTTTTCTTCAAGCACTAAGTGAAAACATGCAATTTCTCACAGGCATTTAATTCAACCTAGCAATATTTACGGATTGATGGGGAGGGGCGCATTCTAAAGTTGGGCACTGCCTATTTTATTTATTATAACCATCTGATCTGGACAAGACTTTTTAGAATCCCTTGGAGAGCAAGGAGAATGAATCAGTCAATAACAAAGGAAATCAACCCTAACTGTTCGTTGGAAGGACAAATACCGATGCTGAAGCTCAAATCCTTTGGCCACATAATTAGAAGACAAGATTCATTGGAAAAGAACCTGATGCTGGCAAGATTGAAGACAGAGGGTGAGGTGAGATGGATAGATAGTGTCATAGAAGTAACAAACATGAGCTACTGCAGACGAGGAAACAGTGGAGGACAGAAGAACCTGGTGTGCTGTGGTCCACAAGTCAGAACACAACTGAACTAAACAACAGAACTAAACAACAACAAATCATGTTTTTTAAATAACTTTTATACGCCATTGTTTGCATTTTTAAGAAATATCATCAGTAAGAATAAGTAACTTTGTACCCTAGCCAAGTGAAGCTACCAACAAATATGATCATAACCAAAATGATGACAATCATTACAGTAGTGATCTTTTCTCTTATTTATGGCTGTGAAAGCAGAACATTGAGAAAAAGCAACAAAAGAAGTTAGTCACCTTTGAAGTACGGATCCCCTAAGTGGTTACTAAGATTACTGTGGACTGCAAAAATAACACAGATCTGTCCCACACCATCTCCAACCTTACTTCTCCCTTGAAACAATAATGGTTAAACAGAAAGAGATGATAGTGAGCACAATGGAGCAGGGAGACACTCTGAGTCAGGATCAACTTCAGTCCCCTCCACCAACTATGGCAATACTTTCCAGTTTCCTGAACATACAACATCCTTAGCTGGTTCTCAAGCCCCTCCTGCCCGGACCACCTAGGCAAAACAGAAGAACTGACTGACAGAAGAAAATAAACCAAAGAGGACAAAAGTACGCTAGATCTAGGACCAAAAGGGCCACTTGGTGTCCCAGAAGGAGGAACAGAAAAGGGTTTTGTCAAGGCAGGGACAAGATAATCCTGCCTGAGCACCAGCCTGGAGCAGGTGAGGAGAGATTCTGGCTGTCCTGGTCCTGGGAGGTTAAGGACCACCACACCCAGGTGCTACTACCTCATTCACCAGTGGCTGATGCCAGAGCCGCACACAAAGGCTCAGATGCTGGACCTGGTGGTCTTGGAGCAATTGCTGGCCATCCTTCCTCCAAAGATGCAGAACTGGGTCCAAGAATGTGGATCAGAGAGCAGCCCCTAATAGGTGGGTTTGGCAGAAACCTTCCTCATGAGCAACTTGGAAGAAGCCAAAGGAGTGAAAATGTTTTATTGGGTTGTTCCTCAGGTCATGTCACATCATCAAAGCAATTCTGATTTAGTATAGCTGCATTCATCTTTTTATTGTTATGATTCATCTGGGGCCTTTAGATGAAGGCTGGGACATCAATACACAAATAAAATAAAAACAAACACAACGAAATATACTTTGGGAGTGTGATGCAGGCAAATAAAGGGCTAGGAAAATATGCTTCTCAAGGTAGAGGACAGCAGAAAGAGGAAGTCAACAAACATGATGGATGGATAGGATCAAAGATTTCTGGAATAACCTTGGGAGATCTGCCAGATGTTACTAGAGAAATGGTATTCATTCATGCATTCACCAGGAATCAAACCCAACATGACACTTAACAACAATAGCCAGGGGGAAAAAACTGGTGCAGAAACCAGACCTTTGGTGCACATGTTGTCCTAGTTTCTCTCTAGGTTATCCCACTGAAAGACTTTCCAAAGTGCTTCTTCATCTTCCTTAGCAGTACACAGAAAAATGGAAGAATTCAGAATATTGTTTAGTATTCAACCAAAAGCAAAAAAGAGTAGAAGTGTAGAGTTTCCATTTATGGAGAAATATGTATCTCTTAATGTATATACAATCCATAACTGTCTGGAGGTTTAGAGAATAACCCAATAATATTGTTAAATCAGCCCTTCAAAGTATTTTGCAAAGGGGTACGGAAAATAGGCAGCATCTACACAATCCAGAAAGCTGGTATCACGGTGGCATACCCTGGGGCTGACCCTTGTATAGCTCTGCTGCACTAACCAGCCAGTACTCTGGAGTATTATGCTCTGGCAGCATTTCCCAGCAGCCAGAAAGCACTGTTATCACAGTGGTGGTAACATCATCTATGAAGATCAAAAAGTACATGAAAACAGTAGACATAAAGGCAGTTAACAGTTTTTGTGCTTTACCCTGAAGCAATAGCATGCAGATACCACCACAGAGGGAGCAATGTATGGCAGGCCCAGAACATAGCTTAGTGTTGTTACCCAGGTTCTACAGGCTGTCTGAGGAAGGACTGATTGTAGCAGCAACAAGGTGATCATTAATTCCTTTTGGACTCAGAAAGAGAAACATTAGTTTTGGCATCGGTATAAATAATAAATGGTGTACAAATTTTAAACATAAGGATAAGCATTTGGGGGGGATAATTCTTAATTTTTGGTTACTTCAGTCTTCAGTTTATACATGCACAGGCATGGGAACCTTAAGCCATGGTTGACATCTCAACTTCCCTGCTAGTCTACCTCAAATAACTACACAAGCTTTTGTGAAGCCTAAAATCAAAAGATGAAATATCTACAGCAATGTAATTTTGTTCTTTGCCTCATCGAGGGAAAGAGCTCTAATGCCTCTTATGATCTTGGCTTGCAACTCAACAGGTTAAGCCTGTCCTAATACAGAAGTACAAAAACAGCCTGACTGCTATGGGGTCCCTCAGTACTCTATTGAACTCTTCATCTTGTCCATAAAAGAAGAAATATACAAACATGCATATGAATGGACTCTAATTCTCTCCTTGAGTGACGTGGACTTCAGTGGTTTCTGATGATACTTCTCTTCTCTTCTTCCCCAGCAGGACTACATGGAGAAAGAAATCTGGAATAAATACTTAGCTAAGGATGTTCTCTAAAGAATATTGCTTATAGAAAAAAAATATGAGAAGCTTTTGCTCCTGAAGGCTACAAAGGAGCTAGGAAAAGGAGTTGGCTTTTCTACCCCACTTTTCTGACCCATTTAAGGGGACTCACAGCAGCTAACAAAGCTTTCTATTCTTCTCCCCACAACAGAACACCCTGTGAGGTAGGTGGGGCTGTGAGAGCTCAGAAGAGAGCTGTGGCTAGCCCATGGTCACAGAGATGGCTTTGTGGAGGAGTGCAGAATCAAACCTGGTATTCCCAGATAAGAGACCTGCTCCCTAACCATTAGACCAAAAGGAACATCAGGTATGTTTGCTGGTGGGCACAGTAAGTATCTGCCCTAGGGTAGGTCTTTGAATAAGCATCTCTCTCTCTCTCTCTCTCTCTCTCACACACACACACACACACACACAAACGTAGGCATTTAGGTTGGACATGGATTGCTAAGCAGAGGATAAAAGTGCTAAGATGTCTGATTCCAGCCATCTATGAGCAACATAGGATAGCTTTCGGGATCACTAGAACAGAAGAATTAAAGCCATCAGTTTGCCATAGGATAGAGGTACTTACCCCCTACATTTCTGTTGGCTTTGCAAGTTACCCTAGAATCCTTTCAGAAAATGCTATTGTCTTCCTAAACAAGTTGATCCCGATGAAACCAACATTTCTACCCTCATGAAGCCAACAGCAGCTTACAGACATTTTTCTCATTTCCCAGCTGACAGCTGATCAAAGGGGGCAGAACAAAATAACCTAGGCTTATCAGAGACAGAACAGCTGGATGCCCACTTGTGCCTTGAAGCAAGAGTGAATAATCAAATGATATGAAGATGGTATCATTTACTTATTTAAACATTTCTGTGCCACCTCCATAAGACTTCTCAAAGTAATTTACAAGTGTAAGGGCTCTTCCAGATCTGCCATTCCTATAAACACAAAATTCACCCTTGCTGAAATCACCTGGTCAAATCAGTGGCTTACAATTATATAAGGTTCTTGTTTTTAAAGGATTGTGCTATGTAAAGTATAGGTAAGGTGAACATCAATGTTAATATAATGAAGCCTATGCGATAAACAAAAACACCATAGGAGTAGTTTTCTATACAGGAAAGTTGCCTGTAGTATAAAAGATGTGTCAGAGTAAGGCCATAAACTCACATCAAAGCAAAAATTGCCAAAGGCTGAAGTGATTATCATTTTTATTTCTTGTGTACTGGGATATGGGTTGTATGGTAACCCATCCTGAAGCATTAGGGCATAGGGTGGAATATAAATTACATGGATGAATGAAAGTGTAACATTTATATCAAAAGATGGTGAAAGAAAAGATTGTGTCCTATCTCACACCCAAAGTCCACAAATCAAGCTGCACCGTTGGCAGAAATAAGCACCATGTAGGCAGAGAAAGCATTAAAAAAAAAACACCTAGCAAGTTGTTGCAAGACAAATAATATGTTTAAGGACAGAAAAATATATCTCAACTTCTAAGTTCAGATCCAAGGACATTTTCATAAACAAGCAAATGGTTTAAAGTCATGAGCCAGTGAAACAGTTTTACTCCTACAGAGCTATTCTATGCAAAAAGGCTATACTTATAAGTTATTGGGACACCCAAATGACCTCAATGTAAACTAACTGCAATGGAGCAGATTAAGAAAAGATGGGAAGCATTTTTAGGAAGCTGAATGAAGCAGAAGTACAGTTCAGTCAGAAATGGATACTTAGCAAAGTAACAGGCTTCCAAAAACAAGCAAAAATTTCAAACACAGATATAAATAACAATAAAAACTTGGAACACATCAAGTTCATTTATATAACAGAGAAGAATGGACAAAGGACGAAAAAGGGGGAAGAACTGATGTCCTAGAAAAAAGGGAGCAATATTTGTGTAAAAAAAAAACCCTACACTAATGGCCGGGTGACCAGCTATCTGGTATAACAAGTGAGAAGTAGGTTCTTTTCTTGCATTTATAGCTTTCTTCCACCATAGAAATCAAAACAGCCTTAATGGTTTTACTCACCCAGGCACTGAAAAGGTCTGAGCTTACTTAGCATCAGCCATGCAGTGCCTTCTGATCACACCTAGGGACCGTGTCCCATTTAGAAAATAGAAGCTTCAGTAGCAACAAACAGAGCATCAGACTGAGTTTATTTGACCTGATTTGTGCAGGCTTTTTACAGTTGTCAGTGCTTTCTTCAGGAGAGGATAGTCTAACTTTTTGTTTCCTAATTCGATGTCTTTCTGAACATAGAGATGGTAATTGTTTTTTGTTGTGTGGCCATTGGCTGCAGTGGATCTGGAAGATACCAAATCAAGTCAAGTGAGCAAGAATCAGCACTTATCACACCAAACCAAAATGGTCTACAAGTGGATGTGACAGGAGTATACATCATCAATTGGCTGTTGTCAGAAGGCCAAATTACTCACTCACAAAAGGAAAACATACGACTGGAATTTCTTAGCTTATCCAACTCGTGGAAGCCTCTAGTGGCCTATATTTCCCAGAGAAATCGGCCTCCAAGTGAAAGGAGATATTTTCTAAAGAAGAATAACGACAAACAGGTTAGTGGAGTATTAAGAAAGAACAGTTACCAACCATCACCTAACAAGCTCTTGCTAGAAAATACTTTGCCTATCATCCAGTGTAAATGGTGAATTCAAGTACCATTTAGTCTATTTCTCAGTTTCAGCTATTCCACTGACACATTACGCAGGTAACACTGAGTTTCAAAGATCTGAGTTGTAACAATTCCTGGTTTTCTTGACAGTCAGAGCAAAAAGATCATTCACAAATAAGCCATGTACATTCTAATTCACACTTCCATTTCTTGACTTAGGGTGCTTCAAGACCTGGGTAAAAACTTGTGAATTTCTCAGGACGATACTGGGAATGCCACACATATCCATGGTAGTCCTAATATAGCTCATGATTAGCTGATAAAAAACCTGAAACATCAATATTACAGAAAATCCAATGATGAGGGTGGCATTTCTGTAATACTAATTCCTTACCTCTTTCTGGCAGATCTTGGTCAAAGTATCCAGATGCAAGCCAAATGCAGGAAAAATCCAAAGGAAGTAGAAACAGTTGGCTGACATCCAAGTATTTCCACCGGGAACAGTGATGTGAAGAACCATCAGATGGAGGTAAGAAGCTGCGATGGACTCCTGCTGTCTGATGAGTGGTGGTGGTGAAAAGGCAATGGCAGTATCTGAATAAAATTCTACAAATTCCTCCTGCCATTTGGAGAGACCCTTAACCACAGCCACATGGATGATGGACTACAGAACTCAATGGGTGAAGAAAATAATTCTCTGGTTTACAGAATCTGCTTCTTGGTAGCAAGAACCTGCTGAAAGTAACAGTCCATCTCTAGATGAGTTTGGATGCCCTTGGAACATCTCAGGGTAATGGCTGAATAGTGCACCATAGGCAAAAACACTGCCTCATTACACTATGAAGTGCAGAACTTTCTCCCAAAAGACTGTTTTATTTACAGAAACTTGATGCTTACTGTCTCTTTAGGGATATTTCTGCCCTGTTTGTCTATCCTCATTGAAGTTATGTGAGTATATTTGGATGTGGAGAATCCATTCTTAAGAAGAACAAGCATTTTGTGTGCTGCATTTTCAGCCTAATAATGAGCCCAGCAAGCATCATTTTAAGGAGCACTTTACAAACTGCTCTAAGACCAAAAGCATTCCCAGGCATCACATGAAGCACAAGAAAAATCTTCCCACATAGCCATGCAGGTTCTCACTGGTAATCAAATCACAGAACAGAGATACTGAAAAATTCCCAGTAAATGTATTTTCTGGGTGTGTTTGTTTCTCCTTATGGATATTTGACTTAATAAGTTCAATGATGTAGAATTTAAACCCTATATTTATACAGGCAATCGTAGGCACAAAAGACATTTTGTGTTCTCTTTTTAAAAAATAACTTTGCCTGCAATTGGTTTCAGCGGGACTAGAAGCAATAATACAAGTAAACTACTCCGCCAACGAGAAGGTGCTAAGGCAGCATTTTGCCTCAATTCCCTTGACTTCCATGCTGTAGAACTGTGACATTCTAAGTAAGAAGATTCGATTAAACTGATTCTTTGGGCTTTCTCACTTGGCACTACATGAACCCTCTCAATTCTTATCAGCATAAGCCAGATATTTATTATAACAATAAGGACATTTTGAGTCCAACTGTTTCACATTCACTAAAGCCCAGATATATTAAGCAAGATCATTTACCTCTCTAGAATGCCATTTGAAAAGGCACATTGAGAAAAGGTTAGGTGTTAAAAGGTTAAGTTACATTAATGTCAGTGAATTTTGCTTGCTTCTCCTCCACCACCCATTTATACCTTCAAATGCTTAATTTATGTGTTGGCCTAACAAATTCTATAAACACCTTCAAAGAAAGCAGGTAATGAAGCAGCAAACATTTGCTGCTGAAACCTTCCCTTGTTTCTCCTTGGGTTTTTGGGATGTCCGTTCCAAATATGGCTGCCGAAGTCTGATCCCAGGATGTCTACAGTTGATCTGTGTATCACACCTGCCCAATGAATGCAACTCTGGCTGAGTAGAGAAGAGTTGTTGTTCTGAGCCACTGAAGGCAGAAAGAAAAAATAGCAATTTTTATACTTAAAGTAATCTTCAACTAAAGTATCACCCCTTATTTGTATTTTCTGTGAAAAATCTGTGCAGCATTTTCTGGAACAGGCAACACAGATTTTAAGCAGTACTCTTATATTTGCTTCTGCTGTACTGACGAAGGGCTTGTTCACACTTACCTGCTGAAGTGGTCCCATGTGCTCTCTGATGAAGCCAGACTTTATTTTGCTGCTGCCACAGCAGCCTGGATGTGCTGAGTGGGTGTGGCTATGTAGACATGCACAGCTGCCAGATCACCATGGCAATGTCCAACTGTGTGTTGCCCACACTAATTTTCAGTGCTGGGTGATGTAATTTAGAAACTGTAATGAAGGCGCATTCAATGAGGAATAAGCAAGGAAGTTCAACTAGACAGCCTGAGCAGGTAAGGAGGGGGCAAAACCTCACTTATTAGCATAATGGGAGGGGGAAAGAGAGCACTCAACCAATCAGGTGTCGAGTTATGTCTGTTGAGAGGGTATAAAACTCACCTGCCAGAAGAGAGAAGTGTCCAGGCTTTTGGGTTCTGGGGGGAAGGCGGGTTAAACTGTCTAGTTCACTCAGAGAATAGATCCCAGCATAGGTCCAGATCTTCTAGGCCTGTGACCCTGACAATCTCTGGGCCTTTCTGCACAGGGATTTATTCTGGATTATATCCTGGAATAGGGACTTGCTGTCCACATGGTGTGGCAGGTCTGGGATATAATCTGGAACAAAGACTGGTAGAGAAAGGATCTCTGAAACTACCCACAGAAGCCAAACTTCTTTAAATTTCTAGTGCCCAGTTCCCATTGGCATTTTAAAACATTTTAGAAACAGTTTGGATCCTCTTTGTCCCCATTCCCAATCAGTTTCAGGGGTATTTTGAGGATTATTTGGCTAAAAAATGGAATAAATAAACACCTGTTTTTTCAGGTGTTTTTTTTTTCATTTATGCTTTTAAAACGCTTCTTCCTTATTGCTGTGGGAACGCTACAAAAGTATTTGGGCAAATATGTCATGAAACGGGTGGGCTTTCACCCTGCACAGGGACCAGCCCCTTGCCAGATTTGTAAAAGCACCAGATTCATATTTAGCAGAGAAGTAACAATTCAGCCTGATAAAAGATGTAGCAATTCACCCACTCCACACTTCACACTGATAACAAAGTTTCATTTTTCACTTCCCCTGCTTTCTCCTTGCAGGGAAGCACATACTGGAGTCGCCTCTTTTGCCTTGCTGAGCCCCCCATGCCCCATCAGTGACTGAGCGCACGCATGTGCATCCAGCCGTGCAAGTGGGCACACAGCTCTCTCTCTGCTGACCCTTTTTCACTATTCTGCATTTGTGGAAAAGTGAAAAGGCACCAGTCCTGAGTTTATGGCCGGTGCTGCTGGCAATGGGGAGGGGAAGAGATCAAAGGGGAGGAAGGTGTGTGTTTGTGTGTGTGTGTCCGTCCGCGTAAGACTGGCAAGACATCTTTTGCAAAAGCATGGGGGGAGGGGAGGGGAAAGGAGAGGAGAGGAGAGGGGGGAGCCGCAACTCCCCACCCTCCACCATGTCATTGCAGGATCCAATTGGCAGGCAGGGAGTGGGGCCCCAGCTGGCAAGAGGTGGGAAGAGAAGATTCCCTTTCCCAAATGCGATTCTGAACCGTTGTGAGTGTGGACAGCAAAGGGGTTGGTGGCAATTTAAAGTGATTTAAAGCCACTGAAGTGGGGTCTGCCAGAATCTGTGTTTGAATTGTTTTTTGTTTGTTTGTTTGTTTCATTTTTAAACTTTTAAGAGGCATTAGTGGAAACAGGGCCTAGAGGTCAATTCTGGTTTGTTTCCCATATATCTTATGCATACCTTTGTTTAAAACGTTTGTGGTCTTTAATCTTTAAGGAACTACTTCTAATATAACACAGAATATGTCATTTTATAGGAAAAGACTTGCCTGTAGGCCTAAATGGACAAGATGTTTCACAATTATGCCCTTCAGAAATGAGTCATCCTCTAAAAATAATTTTAATGCATAAAAGAAATTTTTAAACCTTATCTGACTAAATGTTCCAGAGTTCTTTTTTATTGTTTGTCCATTAAAAAGAAACATTCAGACACACTGGTGTGCTATACTATTTCCTTGGAAATGTGAAAACTTTCTGAAAGGGAAATCTATAGGTACAAATATTCTATCAGATCTTCAACCGTTATGAATTTAAGTGTCCATTTTCTCTTCTTCTAAAAACACTATCATTTCCTGAAGTAAAAGCATTAGGGGAAAATCAGAGGAATGAAAAAACAGGAGGTCAAAGTTTGCTTTAGTGGAGATGGCTCCATTTTGTATATAATATAGTCTAAGGTTCTTTCTGCTCTTGGCCTTATTCTGGAATATATCTCAGGATAGGGGTTTGTTGTGCATATAATAATGCAGGCTGTACCAGACCTCACTAGGGGCTTACCATAGACTGCACTAGCATACAGGCCCCTATTCCAGTATATATTCCAGAATAAGGCCAAGAGCAGACAGAATCTAAAACTGTTCTCTTCCTTTTCATTTTGCAGTTTTAACTGTGAGGAGCAGTTCCAGCTACTCACGGGGAGGCCTGTCTACAGGCCATGCTGCCACCACACCAGAGTGTCAGGGAGCTCACTATCACTGCCTCGGTCTTCACTAGCTGTGTGCAAGTAAAAATTTGTCCAAAGCTTGACCGGGAGCATATAGAGAACTCCTAAGCTGCATTTGCACCCTCTTCCAGGTGCAAATCTATGAGTGGTTGGGGGGAGGGGGAGCGGTGGCTGTGCTGCCACATGCCACGTGCTGATTGCCTTGCCAACATCTGGGCATCCACTGGATGTTGCCGTGGCCATTGCCAGGACAATCCAACTTGCCTGGGATAGGCCATCATCACCTCAAGTACTGGTGGTTTGGTTGGGGACTGCACCAGCACACGAAGTGTGGATGCCTCCCTCTGAGCTCAATCTTCACCTCATTGAAATGGTATTATTATACCATTCCACTGAAGAAAGTACTGAATAGGCCCTTCCACTTTCATAAACAACCTGTGTTCATAGCCTAGTCTGTTTCTGTCACAGGGACATTTCAGTAAACAACCTCAGCTAGCAGAAACCCTTGAGAACAAAGAAAAGGGGATCTACAGAGCAATGGGAAAAAAATCAGAAAAAATGTCCTTAGTAGAAACCTCCATTGAAAGAACAGTGTTACAAAGATCATATGAATTCCACCCATTATGTTGAGTAACTGAATAAATTTGAACTTTCAGGTACAGAGAGTGCATGCCAAATGTTCCATTATAAAGCCTAAAAGCATTAGTAGTGGTTAGTGTTTTAAAATGGAAACGTTATCTAATTCCATCTTGCATAAATTTAGGAAAAACTGTGGTTTCCTGTTCTAGGGTGTTGTCCAAAGTCTCCTAAACAGAAGTCTGCAAAAACAATCTTTTGGGTTTTGTTTGAGGAGAAATGTTTGGAGCATTTCCCATTACAGAAGGAAATGGACTTGTCTGAACTGCAGCCCTCTTTATTCCTCAAAGAATATAAACAACCCAAAACCTTACAACTAGCTTTCTTTTAAGAAGAGTTATAAAATTAAATGGCAGGATTTCTCCTTATCTAGATGCTATAAATTAGCCTTAAGTGTACACTCTGCATTGAATAAAACTTGTTTAAATCAGAACTCAAAAGAAGTAATTAGTTTAATATACAGTCATTAAAAAGAAAGAAAAGTCTCATTTTAACTAAAACAAAGAATAGAAACTTTCTGGAATAACAACTAGTCTTTGGTGATAAAATCACATTTCTGCTTTATACACACAGAATACAAATACTTTCTCCATGATTTGAAGCCATGGCACACTAAAGAGGTCTGCTAGACAAGAAAAATTGTTTAATGTTTCCAGTAGCTTAATCTCTCCTTTTCACTGTGATATATTATTAGATTGTTTTCTAATGTTTTCTCTCCCCAGTTTGACAAACATATGTTACCAAAGCAAACTGCAAAAGAACTGAGTATACAACAAATGAATAAAAATAACTTGTTAGTAAGGCTCGGTGCTTTATCAGGCACATAAGAGAGTTTATTTTCTCAACAATTACGCAGACTGAGTGATGGCTCTTCCCAGCAGGAGAACTTTAACGGTCCAGTAGGTATCTATACCAACTCCAAGAAATCTCGTGTAGGAGCTTGAATGTGCAAAACAGCTCCAAACTGCTGTTAAAAATGGAGAACCACTGGTAAGGGGCTCATGGGTGGGCTTGGGAATCACAGGCTCTCCACTAGGGCAAAGCAAACAGCAACTGGCACAGGTTGGTTTCATGATGCAACAGCAAGCCATGCCATACCGAGAGTTGCTTTTCTCCTACCCTGCAGACTCAGATGAGGCAGAAAATGTGTGTCCAACCCACCTCCAGGACTCTGCTGAAACAGGCTTAACTGCAGAAAATGTGAACTATCAAGCAGATTACACATCTGGTCCCTTGCAAGTGATCCCTATCAAAAGTAACCCATCTCTTTTGCTCCGGCTACTCAAAAAACCATGACACACAATGCCTCAGATGTGTTTGGATTTGACTCAGATTTATTACCCCACATCCAGCCCACGACATCTTGTAGGAATGGCCAAGTACCTGGACTGCCGATCCTGATTCACATGAACTTAGATGAATTACAGCCAAAGGAGCAGATTACACTCGATACACAGCACGGAGAAAAGTGTACATCGTTATCCTTCATTAGGTAAACATAAATCATTCCATGAAAACTGCTAAAAACTGCTTGTACAGTCACAACTCTTATACTGAGTTCCTTACATTTCTGCAAGCTCTTGCTCATCTTCTACAGCAAGTTCCACTGAGGACTTTTTAGGCACAGGTAGGAAAATTTGCACATCTTTTACAAGTGAGAACTCTTACACTGGTTGCTTTTATGGCAAGGGACAATTGTGAAGCAGAAACTACATGCTCCTGTTCAAAGCTTTATCTGACTTAAGAGATCCTACACACCCAGCTATCATTCTGCATTTTGTTGTTTTGTTTTTTTAAAAAAAACCATTGTATGCACTTTACCTTTTTATCATTGTGACCTGTCCTGGGACCTTTCAACAAATGCGTCCTGCCTTTTATGGAGAATTTATGTTCAGGACTGACACAGTGGAGCTAGTGAGAAGAGCCACGGGGGAGGGGGGAGTGAATTTGACCAGGGGCTCCATTTAAAGAAGCTGGTTTTCTGCGATCAGATAAAAGGAAAAGCAATAGAAGCACTGCAAGGGGATTTGGAGGGGTGGACCTTGTGTGTGTTGGGGAGTTTTCATTGACATTTGGTATGAAGGTGGTTTAGTGGATGTAAAAAATAAAATAAATAGTCATGAAGGTAGATAGCCAACAGGGGGTGAGAGGCTTTCCACTGTTCTGCACATGTATGGTCACTGTCTACCAGGCAGAAGTCATAGGTGTGCTTGGTGCAGTGACTCCAACAGAATGGTTTTTGGCCGCTGAAGATCAGGTAACTGACCTAGAAAGGCAAAAAAAGGGAGAAAGGCAGAAAGTAAGAGAGAACAACAGTCACAGGGAAGTATCCCACTCCACAATGGCCTACTTGGAGAATGGAGGTCTCAAGGAGAGAGAATAACAGGTTGAGAAAGAAGGATACTCCCTTAGTTGGGACCTCTTACATAACTGCATTCCTCCATGGGTGGGGAGATGGGATCACTACAGTGGATGATCACTCATCCACATAACTATGTGTATAGATATATACACATACAGGTTATGGTGCGCATTTTGACAACATGGTGAATTGCCTGCTGAGTGTGAAGGTTAAAGACATGTTGGTACCAATGATGTTGAGAAGGGTAAATATAGTAGAAGAGGTATCCTGCCTGTATCTCCAACCTGGACGCAGTACCTAGGCAACCATTCTAAATAGTCATTGATACATTTGACCTCCATGAATTTGCCTAACCCTTTCTTAAAGTTATCTAGGCTGGTTGCTGTCACCACCTCTTCTAGTAGTAAATTCCATTGTCCGATGAGACTCTGGGTGAAAAAAATACAGCCTGAACCAGGATTATGACCATACGTTCTGAAGGAATTCCCAAATCTCAATCCTAAACATTATAATCTTTAATAACTGAAAGGAAGGTGATACAATCCTGATCATATCTCACACCCTGCACATTCTTGGCATTTTCTACATGAATTGTGGAGAACTCTTCATTTTTCATCAGTAGGGGAATCTTGCAGGAACTGAAATGAAGTGAATAATGTTGCAATTTTGGGGTGAATTCATGAGGGGAAAGATCATAAAAAGGGCTTACAAAAATTAAGAGACAGCAGGAATCCATCCATTCATCTTCCACATTCCCTGCTATGGCAAGATTGCTCCCAAGGGTATATTTCCAACTACTTTCAGATCTCAGGAAAATTAGTTAACTCAACAATTATATGCTAAATCTGCTGAGAAGCAGTGGAATGCTTAAAAAAAGAAAATCTAATCCCAAGAACACACAAAAGGCTTGCAAAGATATTCATTGCAGTTAGCTCAAAACCCACTGTTAATGGACAAGGTAAATGCTTAAAAGGCTGTTTGTGAGCCCTGAAAGGGGCTGGAATACAAAATCTAAAAGTCCAAAACACATATTTGACTTGTCGCGGGGAAAACACTCACGCCTAAGACAAGAAAAAGATGGTCTTTCTCCTCCTCCAATTTTTCATGAGATTCTCCATGCTGTACTGCCCAGGGCATATAAAGAGAAATATTTCCCATTGTGGTTTCCCCCCATGTTTTCAATCACCCTGATCACATAGTAGGCAAAAAGAGAAAAACAATTACAAATCAAGATCTTTAATCCAAACCCAAGAGCCTATCTAACACACTTAATTGGAAACAGGCCATGTTGAAAACAAAAACAAAAACAAGCACTGCTTCTGAGTAGACTCTCCAGGATTTTAGTGTAATCACTGAAGATGTTACCTTAGACAAACAGGCAGCTGTATAAAATTACTCACAAGTGCCTTCTATTTTCTGTTCCTCCATATTAAATATGCAGTTGTCTAATTCCTCCTTCCCCCCAGGTATTCTTGGTGTACCTGCCAGGAAACTTAGGCTATTTTTGGCCCGGAAAGGCCCGGACACCATGTTGTTGCTGCTGCTACCGTGCTGAACTTTTGTGGACCCCCTTGCCTCATAAAACATAAGCTTTAGCATGGTGGTGGGAGTGGAGTAGCAGCGGGGATGCGGGCAGGAATGGAGGGGTGGGGTTCAGTTGGGGTGGCACTAGGGTCAAGGTGGCAGGGTTGGGGCAATGAGGTTGGGCCTTTCTCAAGATAAGGCAAAGTGAAGTGGTACAGAATTAACTCAGCCAGCACTCGTGACATCCCCTCTGGGCAACATGAGCACTAGAGAGTTTGCTAGCTGCCCTCTATGGCTCTGCTGAGCTGGACAGCAGCCTTCTGTCCACTTCTGGCAGAAGTAGACTTAGCACTAGGATTGTTACACTTCAGGGTAGTCACATTCAAGGCACAAAAAAGTCCCCAGAAAAAAAAAACCCCAGAAACATACTTCTGCATATGGTCTCCAAAGACTGACCAGGGCTTAATATAAAAGGTAAATAAATTAACAGAACATCATCTTCAAAGTCCTGTATATCTGATCTGTAACTTAATTAACATTTTGCCATCAGCACCTCATCCTTCCCTTACCTGGATTTGCAAGACTGAAGTGCAAGGTAAGGATAGTGTGAGCCTTTGGGATTAAAGGCTTCCCAAGAGCCCACATTCTGATCTTTAGCACAGGAATAATTTTTATCTGGAAAAATTATAAAACTGGGGAAAAGAGTTGGAAACTACAGAACACTCAGGTGAGGACCTGATGTGGGAAAGGCTTTTTGGGAAATAATCCTGTTGCAGACAGCATGCCTCCATGGTTCAGTGTACTATGAGTAAACCAACTGGGTAAAACCCCACCCCAGGAAGCCTAAAACTGAAAATTCAATTTGAGGGTCTAAGTAATTCCAAAACCTCCTCCCTGAAATTATTTTTACTGTGCATTCCAGAAGCAAAAGAGCTATTTGTATACATTAGTAAGGCACCCAACTTTCTATAGACTGCAGAAATCAATATTTTAAAACACAGAAATCAAATCAATGGTTTTGTCTTTACAGAAAGCAAACAAAAGAAACACAGAGGCGGGGGTCATTTATTAATAGTACACCTATCCCTCATGTAAGACAATTTGGCTTAGTGCTGTTCCATTATGTGCAGCGATTACCTCCAGGTCCCCTAAGGCAATTTTATTTTATTTAAAATATTTATATACTACTTCCCATTAAAATAAAATCTCAAAGTGTCATCGAGAACACCTGCTTTCCAAGGTGTGCAATTCAGTTCATACAGCCTCATGGATTTCTCAACTAGTGAAGCCCATGCTTGTAAACTGTTTCTCTGCATCTTGAATTGATTCATTCCAGTTCACAAACTTTGATACTAATGCTAAAAAAAAATGCCCTAGTCTAGATTCCTGATTGGATACAATTTGTCCAAAGTTGTTTCTCATTACAATGAGCTGAGCAGATGTAAAATATCTAAAATCCTTCAGCAACTGGTAAAATATGAAATGTCTTGTAAGCAGGTGCTTAGATTACCACTTGTTGACAGATATACTCACCTGAAGTTAAAAATCTATAGCCATTTCCAAATTGCCAAACACTAATTCATTTAAAAATACTTTTTGCATAATACTTTTGCAAAAGTTGTCCCCGTGAAATTTTCCTGTTTAGGATTAGGACTTTTATTCTTAATTCTCTTTCTCAGCAACATTCCAGACTTATTGAATTGTTTTCCATTGATTCCTTCCTATCCTAACAGGTTAGAATAAAACTAATTCAACTATCAAAATCATTTTTTAGTTTCAAGATGGATGAAAAACCAAGAAAAAGAGTCACTATAATTTCAGTTTAATTTATGCGGGAGACAAAACAGCAATAATTACTATGGAAAGAATATAGAACATCAAGGGATAAATGTTTAATAACTGGAGGAAAAGAAGTCTGACAGAAATATATTTTAGGATTTTAAAACCCTTCAACATTCTGTCTATTATAGCCCTGAGTTTTATGAACCCAAGGAACAGATTCAAATTTTTACCAGAATATAAAACTCAGGCCATGCCTCCATTTGAAAATGAAGGCAACCTCATACAACACGTCTTGGGGGAGGCACTACGATAGCTGCCTGACAGGACATTACCATGTCTCTACACTTCATAGTGAGGAGGAGGTCTTTGGAGTGGTGATCCAAGACTCCTTCCTCCATTAAACTGTGCCCTCACAAAATGGTGCCTCAAACAGCAACTGTACTCACTAATGGGACAGCATGATTGCTGTGACAGATTCAGGGTGCAGGCTGCAGAGGGCAGTAATATTGCTTTGGCCCTTTGCAGACTGCATTGCAAACGGAAGAAAGGGCAAGAAACTTTGCCCGGGCCCTTTTGCAATGATTGGCTGCTGGCAAATTGGAGGGAAAAGCTGCCCTGGGACCTGGAGGCTTAATTGACAGGCAGGAGGAGTTTCCCTCAGTTGCTAGTGGCAACAGCCAATTGGGATGCTAGGGACGGATGGGTATAATAAGCTGAGCTCTCAGCAGACTGGGTCTTTTCTTTGGGGCAAGAGTTGAAGGAGA
>MTQE01001141.1:7476362-7500649 GCA_014337955.1 Aspidoscelis marmoratus | reverse complement strand
TGGGTACTTAATGGGTACTTCTAGTGACAGTGGAAAAACACCCCATATCTTATCAAAGAGGACAAGAGGGTAAGCATTTGCCCATTCCGTCAACCTGATTCAAGGTGGCATCTGATACCTTCTACACTACATATGTCCACAAGGTACTAAACAATGTAATTTGATTCCTGATCTGAGACTTTTTTGGCTTTACTCACACCTAGGATTTAATCTAGCTTCAGTCCACTTTCAGAGTAAGAGAACACATCAGCAAAATCACAAGGCATTTTCTTTCCACTTTACCTAACCCAAAGGTGGATTTTCTGAGCTGGATAATGGTGAAAGAAACAGCTTGATACTTTGCTGATGTGTTCTCTCACTCTGAAAGTGGACTGAAGCTGGATTAAAATTCAGGTGTGACTAGAGTGTGTGTTTTCACCTTTCTTGTGTTGCTTGATCTTTCCAGATTTCTCTCATCCCTCCTTCTATGGACTCTTACATTTAGTAGTGCAAGAACCCTAAGTTGTTTACAAAGCGCTCACAGAATCAGTCAAGAAAGCAGTCAAGAAAGATTGCAGAGACACAGAAATATTGGCAGTAACTTGATTCAAATATAAGCAAAAATCAACTTCAAATTATTGCCAGGGGGGAGAGTAACAGCTTTTCTCAATCAGGAACACATAAAAGTATGGACTTTGTGTGTGAGGGAGCATTGGGAGGGCCTTCAGCACACAAGGTCAGGATATTTTCCCAGGCAGGGTGGCTTGAGCCAATGATTAATATAAGTGAAGCATGACAAATAGCCACCACCTCAGATTCAGCTACTGGGGGCTCTGTAGGTTTTCTTGTCAGATGGAAAGGTCATTCATTAGTTAGGGTGAACAAACATGTGGCAGATTTGTGATAAATAACTGCCATTACAGAATTACAATGTGCACTGGGTATTCAAGTTCTATGAATGCAAATTCAGTGTAAAGTCATATTTCTCCTTTAGCAATGTTTAGAGAAATACTTCATGCATATAATCTATTGTCTCTGTTTATCCAATTCATTGTTGAAATTTGTTTATTCTGTCTTAGGACACAACTCATGCATTACACATGCATGTGCAGACACATGTAATTTGGAGAACATCTTCTTCTCAAAATTAAGCTCTTAAGACTTTTCATTCTGCATGTTTTTCACAGACACAGTGAAAACATGAGAAATACTGGTAAGGAAATAGCCCATGGGACCCAATAGGATGGAAGGAACACAGCAACCTCAAAATTCCCTGGGAACTCTCACAAGTCGAAACAGATGGAAAGGCAGGAAAGGGAGCCCTGAATAGTGGACTATTATTTTCCTGACATTTTTTGTAGCACACAGTTTTGTCCTATACATCTGAAATTCCGAATAATCTGATAGAGTGCAACCCACAAAAACTGGAGTGTTTTTAGTGACAAATATGCTGCAAGCCAATGTTCTGTAGAAACCCCAGTGTAACTACCTGCTGACTCATTTAAATAATATTAAGGTTATGATCAAACACAGCAAAAAAAAAGAAGAAGAAGAAGAAGAAGAATGACTAAGGCAGCTTTGAGGTGGGATTGTTCCCATAGCAGTCTGCCCTTCCCACTTTTCCTGAACATTTTGTGCTAGAAAAGGTAGATTAGAGAAGGGTTGGGAACATGAGGGACACACACTTTGAGATGTCCCTTTTGTTATCATAGCCTAAATTATTGCAATTCTTATCAAATTCAGATCTGAACAGTCCATGTTTTACAACGCTCATTTTGGTTTATTCCAGAAGTATGCATGGCTCACATATAAACATAATCCTAACTCAACTCTGGAATATCAAGTACTACCTATGTACCCATCCATCCATCCATCCATCCATCCATCCATCCATCCATCCATCCATCCATCCATCCATCCATCCATCCATCCATCCAGCCAGCCAGCCAGCCAGCCAGCCAGCCAGCCAGCCAGGAAGCCAGCCAGCCCTATACCCAAAGGTCTAAGAGCCAGTGCCTGCTTTGGTCAGGGATGTTGTTCTGTCAATCAAAGGCCAAGATAAAGTGGTCCATCTTCATCAGTCACCTGAATGCATACAATGAGGGTGCTGGACCTTAGAGCAGTGGTTCTCAACCTGGGGGTTGGGACCCCTTTGGGGGTCGAACTACCCTTTCAGAGGGGTCGCGACGAGTCTCCCGCCGCCCTTCCCTCCCACCTCCCAGCTGCTCCACCCCTGTGGTTGGTGGTCTCCACAACATGAGGAACTCCATTAAGGGGTCGCGGCATTAAGATGGTTGAGAACCACTGCCTTAGAGGGTGCCCAACTATTCCATAGCCTGGTGGCTCTCACCGAGAATGGCCTCCCACACATCCTTACTCCATTAAGTACTGAAAGGAATGACTAGGGGTGTGCACAAATGCAATTTTCAGGATTCAATTCTAATTGAATATCCAAAAATTTGATTCGAATCGAATCTTTAAAATTCAAATTTACCTAAATTCAATTTGAATTAAGCAAATTTGAATCTATTTGTTCAAATTTTCAATTTGAGTTTGCACTTGCAAATGTCAACATTTGTATGTGCCCATATGCATTGTTACACATCCTGTACACATCCATACACTTCTGTATGCATCCCGTAGTTATCCCGTATACAGCCCGTTTTCATCCCGTACAGATCTGTACAAATGCTTACAGATGCCGGGAAGATGCGTACGTGCAAGTACGCATCCTGTGCAGGCCCGTACACATACTAATGTCCAAATAATTTGAATGAAAATTCAAAATTCATTCAAATGTTTAAATTTGAATTTATGGACAATTGATTCAAATTTCAATGTCAAAATCTGGACGAATTTGATTGAATTTCAAATGTCTTCAAATATTCGTGCAGATCCCCAGGAGTGACATAATCAAGAGGCCTCCCTGGCAGATCTTAGGACACATGAAAGGCTATATGGGAAAAGGTGTTCCCTTAGATATTTGGGGCCAAAGCCATTAAGGCCTCATAAGTTAACATTCTCGTACTCACACACATATCTGGTGACCCATCAAGTGTACCTCTACTGCTGCATTCCGACCCATGAAACTGATAAGGCTGGAGCTGCTGTGTATAGCAGACTAGTGGCAGCCAGAGGGTCAGGGAAGGTCAATGTTCCCTTAGAAAACAGTGTTCTGAAGATCTTATGCCAGCCATCACTAAAGACTTCCAAGATGAACCAACTGCCTCCTGAATTATATCACAGGAGCTAATCACTGCAATTTTGTCTTGTTTAATTTCTCATTATTCTGCAGTATATTTCCTCCTTAGAAGCAGATAATAGTGACACTGTGGGAACATCTCCTAAAACTCATGTATCATTTTTAATAGTATTAATCCATTAAGCAACTGACCATTAAACAATACGTGATTTTGGTCAATTCACGCAAAGTAAAGATTCACTTTTCCCTGGCAGAACAGCAGCACTCTCCCATTGGCTGAGGTGACTGAGATATCAATACTGCTCAACCTTGCTATTCAGGGCAGTTCAGTTGGCTTAATCAATTCTTTCCGTAATTTGTTCTGTGCTGATGTCTGAAAATGACTGACTGAAAAAGGAAACTCAGTTGTTCGTTCCTGCATGATTGCCAGCAGTTTCCCTGGCAATCAATATTACGTTGGACGGAAGCTGATGGAAACAAAGATCATCCCATTGAAAGTACCACATTCATCTTGGTATTTATTCAAAGTCCCTTACCAATAATATTGTCCTCTTATATGTTGAGCCAGCACCAGATAAATGTTTTTAATTTTTCCTTTCTCTTAAAAAAAAAAAAAAAGGATGAGGGTTAATAATGCACACTTTTCTGTACTAAAAGAGAGCAGCATTCCTCAGAACTAGGGATCTTCAAAACTGGTGGGTACAATTCTGACTTTAATCCTCCTTGGGCAGGAGGAAATTTGGTCACCAAACCTACCTTATGGGGAATAAAAGGCCCGAATTGTAAAAAGACATACAGCCTACCCCAGAAACCTGAATTAAATCAGTCAAGTTTTTTATTTGAAATATTTTGCATCATATAGAATGTTAGTACTATAAAACAGGGATGTAATTTTTCAAGGAGTACTTAGATACTCAGATAAGAGATGTTTCCTGTATCCTTCCTGGCCCATGGTGAAGACACGCTGCCCACCTAAACACAATCCAGGCTCCTCAACAAGATGGTTGGAAGCAACCAAAACAAAAATGCACTTGTATACAAATGCAAGTTACCCTAAAACAATACTTGCTTCCCTTCTCACTACATGAGCCAGGTTTTCCATATGTTCTTTTCCTACATAGAAACACTTTCCCCCTTTACTCTGGTGTGCTTCTTGCTATACATTTGCACAGAGCGATTAAACTCCACTAGTACTTATTGGATTTTCAAAACCATGATTGTTTTGAGTCAGATTGATGTAAGAAAGACTGCTTACTCTCATACTAAAGTGGACAGGGCTCAAGGAAAGAAAGGAAAATAACATCACAAAAGAAACAGGTCAGCTGCTCTCAGTTTCTTGCAGAAATTTCATGCCTTAATTTCAGCTATTTATGTGTAGAGTTCAGCAAAACCATGGCTTGATGAAAACTGAACAGCAAGAAGTCTTCTCATTCTATATCCCAATATATTAGAATGTAATTCTTATCCCCCCATGGTAACAGCTGGATCTGTGCACAGCCTCTTCTACTAGCTAGAAGGCTTCCCTAGATCATGTCAGAAATTGAAAGCTTCTGAACTTAAAGCTCTGTGGATTCTCTGAGGTACCCAATCATCAGACCTTCAGGTATATAATCCGTGCCCTGGATTAGTATAGTATGGAGAGAAGCTACATCCTATACACCTGCTGCCCTTGCCAGTGTAGAAAATGGCAGGACTTGGGATGCGGTGGAAGATTTGTTATTTGGCTTCCTCCCAAAACCAGCTTTATTGATGTGGCAATAAGGACGTTTTCAGAGGGATCGATTTTTGGTTCTGTTGGTTATTGATTGGAGGTATCTTTCAGCAACAGCTGTTTGGCTTTCAATGGACCTTATCAGTGGTTTTATATGTGATCTTCCCTGGAAACACTTGACAACACTGATAAATCAAATACCCACATTTTCATTGTCTTGTTATTGGATACATTCAGTTGGCCAAGAAGGTGAGTGCTGGTTTGATCCAGAACATACACACTGTGGGAAAGCAATCATGCAAACTGGTCCAGCAAACATACTAGGAGCCCCCCTTCTGCACACTGGTGTGGTTTAAGGGAGACCCAGTCTCCTATAGGTCACACCAGTGTGTGGAAGGCAGACTCCAGGACACTTTATGGTGCAGTAAACCAGCCATTGCAGGATCAGCAATAATTTGAATTAAATTCTATTCCTCTGCAAACCACTATCTGTTACATTAAGTAAAATGTTTTCTCATTATTATGCAATGAAAAAGACATGATAGTGTATCATGGACCACTCTGTCCCACAATGTTCAACACTATGGTTTCTGAGATGTCGGCTAGGCTACCTATTGAGGGAAGAAAAACAGTAGCCATGAGCCTAAGACTCCAGGAATGAACAGGTTGGAAATAAGTGAACAAAATGACTTCTCCGCACAACCCACTTTCTGCAAGTACAGTGTGAAAAAGATGCTGTTACATGAGTTTTTGATTATGTCAATGCCATCTTGTCAACCCTGCTTCAAAAGTACATCTTCCACTGTAAAATGTGTAGCTCTGTTTGCAGGCAAATCCATCCTCCCTGCTCCAGGAATGTCTGAGTTTGTCCAAGAATCACCCTTCTACAAGCAAATAGGAAACACCAG
This sequence comes from Aspidoscelis marmoratus, assembly GCA_014337955.1. Classification (NCBI taxonomy): domain Eukaryota; kingdom Metazoa; phylum Chordata; class Lepidosauria; order Squamata; family Teiidae; genus Aspidoscelis; species Aspidoscelis marmoratus. The sequence goes on along the minus strand of MTQE01001141.1, from coordinate 7,494,849 downwards.
TGTACCCAGATGTCTGGAGAGAGTCAGATGTAAGTTCTAACTGTTGCTTTAGCACCCTGTTCACCTTTTGTTTAACAAAAGTCTTTCTCCCCTTCCTTAGAAGTTCCTGGGAGCTGCCATTTTGCCTAGTCATTGTTCAGGATGCTTGCAGAGTATTCATCTAAAGTGTGCCTTGAGTTATATTTTGTGAGTACAAAGGAGCCCAAGACACATCACTGCACACACAGATTTTTTCTCTCTCTCTCTCTCAGTCCCTCTCTCAGTCCCTCTCTCTCTCTCTCTCTCTCTCTCTCTCTCTCACACACACACACACACACACACACACACACACACACACACACACACACACACACTTTAGTAGACAGGTCAGGACCAAATAGACTGGACCCCCCTGGGACAGATGGCTCCTGAACAAGAACAAGACTAGAACAGCCTGTTTCTTTCCAGACCTTTCACTGGCTCCAAAATCCATGCCAGCTTCAAAGGCAATGCAGAGACCTTCAAAAGCTCCAGAGGCTCAGAGGATCCATTGTCAACGCTTGTCCTGTTTTGCCAGCAAGGAGACCCAAGGTGGACCACTGAGGCACCATCTAGTAGGACAGTCCCAGGAGACCAGACCATGTCGCCACTTTGGGCCTCTAGGTCCAGTCTAAACTCTCACCTGTGCAGATGGGTTGTATTAGCAGGGGCAGAACATCTCTTCGACCTCATCAGTGCACAGAGGGGAGGGGAGGCTCCTAGTATACTTGATATGCCTACCAGTGCATAATCACTTACACAGGGACACACAGAAAACTATCTGGCAATTTGCTTCTTCATTTTCACCATCTGGATCCTGCAAGCAACATCACTTACTAAGGACAGATCTCTCTCTCTCTTTCTATCATCCTGGAATGGTTTATGAATGGCAGTATCTCATCTTTTTTCTGCATGTTTGTGTGAATGTGCAATGTGCAACATCACAATTTTCCTTTTAAAATATTTTTTCTTTTCAGATTCCCTACTTTCCAAAAAGAACCTAGCTGTCTGAGTCAATAAACTTTCTGAAGCATTAAACTTCAAATTAAGGATCCTACTTCAATTTGTATTCTCTCTGAGCTAATAAAATTCCTTGTCACAGAATATTTGTGATTGTCTCTGTGATTACTAGATAGAGCTCTCAGGGTGGAAAAAAAATGATCCTGTATATCTCTGGACATGTACAGAGTGCCAGTGCATATTTTGTAACAATCATCATCATGATAACTATAAATATGAAAAATAATTGAAGTACATTCCCTATTAAAATTGAACCAGTAGAATTTCTTGCTTGCAAATGTCTCATTTTAATATACATAATGTGTAACATCTTGTTCAGGAACTGTCAGAAATAAAAATCAGGATGCTTGTATTTCATTATCTAGGTAAGAAATGGGAAACGGGGAACAAATGAGCTGACGATGCTTCCATCAAATTGTCTTAGCAATATTCCTACACACATCTACTCAACAGTGAATTATACTGAGTTCAATGCCGTTTACTCAAAAGGAAGTGAATTCGCAGATTACAGTATAAGCTACTAAATCAGTTTTGAGGCCTTAACATCAGAATGCACATTTTCAACTACCTAGAAAGCACAGCTCACAATCTGTTTCTTATAATGATTGTATTCTATTGTCTGATATAAATAGAAAGCATTCTTCCCAGACTTTTGTGTAGCTTCGCTCTTAATAAATGCCTGATTAACATTCTGTAACGGACTTCTAGATAGCCTAAATGCTGCTGTGTTTCACACTAAAGCAATGAATAACTAGTTCTTGATTTTGAATAAACTATGTACCATTAAAAAAACAGGTACCTTAGGAACTTATAGCTAGTTTATAGCTATAAGTTTATAGCTATAAGCTATAGGAGGGGTAGGATTAACGAAGCTGTTCTGGAACAGTGCTGAGACCTTAACAAAAGAACAATGATCCCATGGAACTTTGCCAAAATTTACTATGAACGAAGGACTCTAGTGTTTTTTTTAAAAAAAATTAAAACCATGAATACCACACTTTAAATACTAATACTCCTTATAAAAGTACTGATATAAAAATAGAAAATAGGCATGGTTGTAAGGTTTAAATGAGACTGCAAGAGAAAGACATACCATGTATAGAGGCATAGAAGTTAACAGGGCTTATTTTGGTTAATATGCTCTGTAATTTAAGATTTTTTTTTAGTTGGCATTTCTATTTGTGGCTGCTTTATTGCATTTAGCTGCATTTAACAATACATGAGGCCTGCCCTGAGACCATCTGCAGAAAAGATCAAGGACAGCTTTCTAAACTTCCTAGGAAATACATAACTATCAAGAAAAATAATTAAAAAGTGTCAGAGAGTATTGGCAAGAGCACTGTAATTTTGTGTTCCAGCTTATTTTGTTTTCAGTATAATCTAAAAAATCAGTATGCAGGAAAGCCATTAAATATTTTGTAACAAAGGGATACAAGGGAAACGGAGGGGGTTGGTAACAATAGTTGAAAACATATTTTTAATTCTAAAATTAAGTTCAATGTCACACTTCCATTAAGCCTATGCTCCTGCGCGCGCACACAAATACACACTTTACATATAATATCCTTACTTCTATACAAACAAATGCATTTGCCCCAGCATTTACACTGTGTGCTCTCTTATAGAGAGCATCTCATCACCAGAGATTGGCAGACGCCGCTAGCAACCAGGTTGGTGTTGAATGTCACTGAATTCAAAATTAATACATGAGACTTATGAGAGCCAGCAGGAATCAATCTTGCAAACCCTTATATGCCACTCCAAAAAGATGAGCCTCTTAGAAACTTTATAAATCAATGAGTGACGCTAGCAAGCTCAAAATGACACGGTAAAAATGGATTGATCTTTACTATGCACCTGGTGTTGCAATTATCAGGTAACAATGGTGATTCAGAATTCAAGGGCCATAGGATGAAGCTATGAAAAATCCATGATGGCTAGTGATGATGGGAACTGCAGACCAAAATATGCAAAAACAACTAAGAGATCAAGGGGTTTACTGTATTTATGTCTTTGATTCAGGAAACAGTTTCATCTCCCCATTTTCAGGCCCTGTTATTGTTTCTAGTCAGTTCATTTTCAATTTTGATTTACTGCAGTAACCTGCACTGAGTCCTTCATATATAGGGCAGGGTAAAAATGCAAATAAATACATAAGATGCAATAAACCTTGCATTCATGGACACTAGGAATATAAGAATGGCTCTGTAGAATCAGACCAATGGACTTACATAATCCAACAATTTGGCCTAAGATGGAGCTCACATGCAGGATATGAAAACATTTCTTATCACCTCTAGTTATTAATAACCCTATGCCCTTCAAATCTGAATGTATAAAACTAGTAGATCAAATCAAACCGATATATCAATCAATGATATACAAATACATGTAGATGTAGACACGTGTATAATTATTTTCTCATTCCTTATGGATGGTTAGTTAGGCTGCGTTCCCACTGGAACTTTTTTGCTTGTTGAAAACGTTTTTAAAACACTTTCTCCACATTGCAATGTGGCTTCCCACACTTTCTGAGGAGTAAATTTGAAAAAAAAAAATTAAAAAAACACTTATTCAAACAACTCTTGCTCGTGTTTTTGTTGGTAACACACTTTATTTTTGCTTTGGGAACAGTATAAACACAGTATATGGTGCCCATGCTTCGCCCATCTGCCCAGCATTTTGGCCTCCACCTCCGCTTTGCCTGCAAGGCATTAGCCTCAGCCACCATTGCCTCCTGCCTACCAACATGGTTGCCTTCCCTTCCCACCATTGTGCCTGTGGCCATGGGTGCAGCCTTGGCCACCACTGCCTCTTGCCCACTGCCACTGCCGCTTTGCCCGCCTGCCCGACCTTCTGGGCTGCACCACTGCTGCCGCCTCGCTGACTAGGCTGCCTGCTGAGAAGCCGTGGTGCTCCTGGGGCATGGGGAGGAAGAACACTGGGCAGTGGGTGAGCGAGCAAGCAAGTGAGCGACCCCTGCTCTTCCTTCCTCCCTCCTTTCAGCCACCTCTGCTGCCGCCATGCCGCCACCACTGTTCTCTGCTTTTTAAAGCGGAATTAACAACAACAACAAAAGGGAACACACATAATGTGCAATGGTGGCTGTGTGGGATCATGGACTTAGTGTGTTTTTGTATATTTAATAGAAGTATCCACGAGTGCTTATGTCTACACTAAACTGAGTCATTAAGGGTTTTTTAAAATAACAATAAGAAATAAGAAATAAAAATTGAATTTCAACAAGAAAAAATATGGTTTTAAAATAAAAAAATAACTAAATTCTAAAGGTTGCTTTTTACTCACTTTATCTGAGTAGTTCTCCACCCAGCTTTGAATGAGACAGGGCAGAATAATTTTTTTCAGTTGCAACTTTTGCTCAGTTGCTGATCTGATTTGAAAAGGTATGGCTTTATCACTCCAACCCATGCCTTTGCAACCTCAGGGACCAACCATTTCTTTGTCTAGGGATGAACTTGACAAATTGCCCAGTTGTACTAGTTTGCTTTTGCCAGGTTCAAAGTGTTGGTGCTCATCTATAAAGTTATTCAGAGCCTGGGATCAACAAACACCACCCTCTGTTTGGTCATTATCTTTGAACTGGCTGTTGCTCCTCTTATATGTTGCAAAGTCAAGATTTAGGAATGTTGCTTTTAGGTCCTTTCTGAACTTGCCCTTATTCTGGAATATATCTCAGGCTAGGGGTCTATGGTCCATATATTAATACAGATTATGGCAAACCTTGTCTGGGGCCTGCCATAGTCTATACTAGCATGAGGTCAGCTGGCTCCCATTCTGGGATATATTCCAGAATAAAGCCAAGTGCAGAAAGACCCCTAGTGACAGACACTATTACCTTAGTTATCCCCAATGAACACCTGAAAGGGTAGGAATGTCCACAAGAGTATTCAGAAGGTGGATTGCTCTGAATCACTGTAACGTCTTTAGCTATTAGATTTGCTGGCTTGTCACAGGGTTTGACAACATTTAGACATTCTACCTCTTGCCTTCAGACAAAGCTAATCTATAACATTTAAAATACAGAAACAAACCAGTACAATGTGATCTTTGGTGGTTTTTAAAGTGAGAACATCTTGTTTTAAAATGTTTAGGTACATACAACCACCCCTCAGTGTTCTGCTCATGGAACACAACAATCTAATGATAATCAAATCCTTTACTGTTCCATTACTCTTAAGGTTGTCTTATTAAGCAAAACTCAGAGCTGAAAGTTAAAAAAATAAAAGTAACTTCTTGAAGCTCTTGTAGGATAAAAATCGAAAGCAATTATTCCAACTTGTCTTACTGGTTAAAAATATGATGAAGCCTCATTAGGTATCACAGGTTTCAAAACTAAACAAAACTGTCACAATACCGTACAGAACTGCAGCACTGTAATACCTGTGATAGTCTTATAGTATTTTATTTTTGGTACACCGCTTTGAGGTTATTGGGAATCCGTGCATAAATATTTTAAATAAATCAATAAAATAGTAGCTACAATCTTTCCTCTCCTCTTTCTCTATAAACCTGTAACCGAGTGATACGATATCAGGCAGTGGAATGGATTATTAGCCTGTAGCAGTTGTTCAGGGAAGGAGGGAGGGAGGGGTTCTGACTAGGTTAACTTTTGATCTCTGCAAAGTGCATTTCAATCCATGGTGGACACAGCTCATCTCCCATTGCTCTTGTGGTTCTGATCCACAGACCACTGCTGTTCAGATGACAGAGCTAAAAACAAGGGGACAGTTTAAAATCTGTGCCAAACTGGGGAAAGGCTAAGATGGATTTGCTGTTCCAGAATCATAGGGGTCTTTCCACAAACTGGGGCTCTCACAAATATTTATTAGCCCTATTATATAGAATGCTATGCAGGCACGACAGTGAGTGACTCTATGTGGCATTCACGCCAGGCAGGCAGAGACAGGGCAGCCATTTCATGGGCTTTCTGAGCTCTAAGAGTGACAGTAGAGGCAGAGCAACAGAGGAAGCCACACCAGCCCACCAAAATCGGACCAATGAGAATCGCTGAACCGCGGACTATAAAAAGCAGCAGCTTGTCTTGTTTTTCGTCTCTCGTCTTGGGCAGAAGAGGGATCAGGGAGCATTGCTCCAAACGAGAGTATGTTAGGACTCTCCTCTCAGGTAGAGGAGAAGACAGGAAGAAGGACTTTCCTCTTGTGAAGAGGGAGATCAGGGTGCGCAAGCTGAGGCATGCATGTGTGTGTGCAGAGCAGAGTATTATCTTACTTCAGGGTAGAGAAGAGCCTGAGAGGGAAGGACTAAGATCTGTTTGTGCTTACTCTATAGCTTACCAGGGACTGTTGGCTTACAGTCGGGCTTGGTGAAGGGAGCGGGACAGTTTGTTAATTATAATATCTTTCTTTTCAAGCAACTGAAGAACATTTAAGTTGAATTATAAACTTGCTTCTTTATTTTTCCTTGTGTAACAACAAACTATAAGTATTTGTTTTACAACTGAGTCAGTTGGCTGCTTCATGGGAGTCCGATAGACAGACATATAAGGCAGGACACCAGTGGGGGAGGAAAACTGGTTGGCACACAGCCCCACCAGAGCTGGCAGGCGACCTGGGGGCTCAGCAGCTTGCTCACTTCCTGTGTTGCTCTGTGGAGGATGAGGAGGGAGGGGCTGGGCTGAGTCGCCACACTCTACAATCCATATATTTTCTGAGAAGAGGACCTGTGCAGTTCATGTGTAGACCTTTGTGTGAGCACGGAGAATCCTGATCGTGCCTGCATAGCATTCTATATAATAGGATCCCATGAAAAGTCAGACACTGCCGAAAGAAAAATTAAAAACAAGAGTCCATCCACAAGAATTTTCACTTCCCCCCCAAAAAAGTATGTTTGCAAAATGTATAAGGTTGCATCTATTGTTATGGGAATCTCACAAATAAGCATAATGTAACATATCTGTGATGCTAAAAGTGACCTTAATACTTTCACCTTAACTTCTTACAAATCAGCTTTTGCAAGGGTGGTTTTCCAATCATCCAAAAAAGCTTTACACGTGGTAGGGAATGAGCCTGTTTCAAAATATATATATTCTAATTGTGTGTGTAAGTGTGCTGCAATTCAAAATGTTACAAATAGTTCTTCCTGTGCTTTTCTTGTTGTTCACATGAAGCTCCCTGTTCACTCTCAGAGGATTAGCCAAATGGCCTCAGGGGAAAATTAACTGTAGCACTATGACGAAAATCACGCAGCAGGATTTTACTCTGGTGAGGCACAGATAAGGCGACAGCAGTAACACAGGTGGCTGCTACCTTTGCCCAGAGGGCAATTATAAAATGTCTGTCAGAAGCAAATATCCTTTTAAAGAGAACTCTGCTTTTGCAATGTCATGACAGAAAAATAGATACATCTTCTTTAAAACCTAAGTTCCCTTAGGGCTCTATGAATATTTGTGGTACAATATTCCAGTGCGTTTTTCACCCTACAAAAAAATATCAGAGAGACTTTGACAAAGGTTTCCATCAAGCACATCAAATAGAAACCTATGGGAAAAAGTTCCCCTTAATAAATCTTAATGAGATAGCTGCATAACCAAAACACGAAGATGTTTCCCTATTTGAATCAAAGGAAAAACAGATAAGCGCTGTTGCTAAGCAGCTCTGCGCTTAACATGGTCTAGTGATGTCAAGAAGCCAATCGCATGAAATGGACACATGTGAAACTCTTACGAATACAACTTAGAAGCACAGTACACTAGAACAGAGTTCACTCAAGAAGCAAGGTCCCCACGGCCAAGGGACAGGTGGCTAAACATAAGCTAATATAGGAAGTAGGCCCAATGTAACTTTTTTTTTCATTCCTGAGGAAGAAGCAGACTTTTGTCAAGTTTGTCAGGAGTAAATAAAATTTATTTCTTCTGCTTCTTTGGCTAATCCAAAGGGAGAGTTATCTTTCAAGTTCTCCAGACACCTGTGTATGAGCAACCACTGCTATGATAAGAACATTTGAGTCAGGGCTCAAACCAAACTTGTAACTAAATTAATTTAAATTTATAAATCTATAGTTTACTAAGTTTATAAATATAGTTCAGGGGTCCTCAAATAAAACTATGTTCTGCATATCTCCACAAATAAGCCAGCAATAATACCCAAGTAACAGGTAATACCAGTAACACTGGCTGCCTCAATTGCTTCCACTCACTATTCCTGCCAGACAGAAGGGCAAGATCACATGTGAGAGGCCCTTATCTGTCTGAGTGCTTGCCCCCACAATAGCATAGTGGGTATTTATGGGCATTTCCATGGCACAAAATATGCAGAAGTGTGCAAGTGCTTGCCCGTACATTTGATGGTGGCCATTTTCAACAAAATAGATCCTAGGAACAACCTCTCAGACAGCTAAGTCACATTGCTATTTCAGGAAAACCTGGGTATAGCAGTATGCCAGGATTTCAACCCTATATTCTAGGGCTATGTTGGGATTGCCATGGGCACATGTTTTAGATCAAAGCATGCTGCTGAAACACATCCCTTAGTAGTAGTAGTAGTAGTAGTAGTAGTAGTAGTAGTAGTAGTAGTAGTAGTAGTAGTAGAAGTAGAAGTAGTAGAAGTAGTAGAAGAAGTAGTAGAAGTAGAAGTAGAAGTAGAAGTAGAAGAAGAAGAAGAAGTCTTGAATTTTCTACCCCAGTTTTCTCACCCATTTAAGGAGACTCAGAGCGGCTGACAAAGCTTTCTGTTCTATACCCTGTGAGGTAGGTGGGACTGTGAGAGCTCAGAAGAGAGCTGTGACTAGCCCAGGGTCACCCAGCTGGCTCTGTGGGGGAGGGCAGAATCAAACCTAGTATTCCCAGGTAAAAGTCCTGCTTCCTAACCACTAGACCAAACTCGGAGCTGGGCCATCTGGCCTGCCGGTTGACCAGTAAACTAATATAAAGGGGTCTACCAGTGATACCAACCAGGGCCTTCCTGATCTGAATCATGCTCCATCCAACGTAGATGTACCTTACCAGCAGGGGGTGGGGCCTCTCAAATCAGTACTAATATGCAGATTGATGAGGTCCAGAAGGTAACTACAGAGGCTCCCAATCAGGATTAAAGGGCCTTAGAGTGGTATACAAGTGTTCAGTTTTATTTTATTTTTGGTACAGTTTATATTCTTGCCCATTTTTATAGGTTTCCAATAGAATAAACAAATTGTGTGTGCTTAATTTTGTGATCTCTCAATTCCTTAGACAAGGCAACGTTCTTTGAAAATGATCACTATACCTTCCATATGCATTATATTTAAACAATATTATACTAGTTTGGGTTTCTGTCTTCAGCCAGTCCAAGTGCTGTTCTGTAACATCTGGAAACATACCTTTTTCCAAATACCAGTCTGGCTAAGATCTGAGCTTCTGCTGCTGCCTAATAAGAATAATTTAAAAACCCAAACACTCCCCTGCTGTTATTCAATGTATCCTATTTTCATTTTCACAAGGTTGCATCATGTGATTCTCTAATTGTACCTTGGAAAGAAAACAATTATAGGCACAGTGATTAAGAGCTGTCCATCATCCATGTGTTTATTATGCAGAATTAAAAGATATCACACGTTCATAGAGGTAACAATCTAAGCTGAAAGAATAAGACCCATTTTTTTAGCATTCACTACCAAACTGGCTCAGTGGGTGATCATTTTGACAGGAGTCTGATGCGAAGTACAGCCCAAAATAGAGCACCACATTTCATCTGTGTAAGCTACCTTTCCACGAACCACAACCCTATCTTCTTTTCTAATATCATTAAATCAAGTATGCACAACATAATTGGACTCTCTCATTATCCTCTGGAGATTCTAAGCTAAAAACTATGTAAGATTTCCGCATTTTGACAGACTGGGCACTGCATAGGGCGTTCTGCTTTTTCTGATTCTAAACATCATGATGATTATAACACCATTTCTAAATAGTCCTGCTAATACGACTGATATCAATTTAATGAAACAATGTTTCCATGCACACATATGCAGCATTTTTTAAAAAATTAAATGCCACCCATGCACCTTCTATTTCAACTTAATAGCACAGATCATATCCTACCTTCTACTTGTCCAGCCGTAAACATCTGCACCTCTTTAAGTCTATTCTTAAAAGACACATATAAAATACTTCCAAACTGCAGCATCATGTATGAAAGGAGAAAAAGGAAATATTGCTCAGTTTTCATTACTTATTCAGAAATATTCTCTTTTCACCTTTGCACCACTTTTCTAAAAACAGCAATGTCTAAGCCTTTATTGGAAACACACATTTACCCTCCAAAACAGTAGCTGCCCTCCCCCAGTTAGCCACCCATTCATCCCCACTGGCGGTTTCAAGTGGGGTGGAGAAAGCCCATTGCTGCAACAGGCTCTCACATCTCAGACATCATTAGAGATGAATAGGACCCTAAGAAAGCAAGATGTCCGAGAGCAAAAGCATGCACACAGCACAGTAATAAACACACACCAAGCCCAACAGCCAGCCAGCCAGCCAAACTGGTTGAGCTTGTGCCATCCAGCCAGCTGGTTAGCTGTGATGAGTATTGGAGCCCCTTTGGTTATTGCTCTCCTGCTACAATGCCTTCTCACCCAGTGGTAGCTACACTTCCATCATGCCAAGCTTCCACTCAAATGGACAACATCTGCCAGCAAAAGCTTGACTACTGCAATAGAGAAAAGCAATCACAAGGTTGCAAGATGGGAGTTCTACTGCATACTCCCAATGTGCGACGATGGACAGACTGAAAGGAAGAAACTTGGTGCATGGAAATCTTGCTCCTGCTTAATCTCTTGATGATCTGATCTGTTATATATCTTGTTCCTTCTGATTATTCTGTCAGAGACAATAGGAAGACCCAGCATGCTTCTGCCAGAGAACACAAAAGAGCTGCTTTCGTCCTACCATTCATCTTGCCATTTGAAACTAATGAAATAAGTTTTCGAACATTTGAAATTATTACTGATGTCAAGTGTTTAAAGATCGTTCTTTACTTCAGACTGTTATAGGCAGGGTAAAAGAACAGGATCTCTAACATACCAAGTCATAACAAAGCAATTGTGTTCTTCCAGAAGAGTAAAAAGAAGAACATTTGGAAATCCTAACTGAAGTGGACCATCACTGTGGCATATCATTATGCCTCACTTTTTGACCTGTTAAGCTGATTACATAAAGTAAGGTGGTTAATCCTTTAATTTGGGAGCCTGATGTCTAGCCAAACAAAAAATTTCTTATGCTTCAAGACATATTTTGCTATAATGCAGCCTCGAGCAGTCTGAAGAGAAAAGAAGGTGACCCCTGGATTTCTCTGTACTTGTGAAAAATATTGAGACAAAAGGGACTTCTCCATATATTTAATCTGATTGTGTTTCACAGGTTTTGTGCATTTAACTTTGTATAACATCCAGAGCTTGCTAAAGAATCTGAAAAGCAATAAGAGAAAGGCATGACATAAACAAGCAATTTCCCAGAAGCCCTGAGATAGATGAACGTCATTTAGCGAAAATAGCTCATCAAGAGCTATTTTGTACTTTAAGCCTGGTTGGCCAACTACAATCTTGGTCAGATTCCTATTATGAAATATCTCTATTATAACTCTGAAAATAGCTAAAATTTTGTCCCTTTTCATTAAAATTCATCCTGATTTGGAGTTACAGCTTTTCAAAAGCTGATATTTCACCTTACTTTATTGACAATCTTGATAGCAGTCTTCAAGTATCTGAAAGGCTTTCACGTTGTGGAGAAATTGCCCCTACTCTCAGTTACACAAGATGGAAGGACTAGAAACAATGGTATGAACTTAATGGGAGTCAATACAGATTAGATATTAGAAAAAATGTCCTGACAGTAAGGGCAATCACTAAGTGGAATAGGTTGACACTGGAGGTAGTGAGTTCTCCTTCGCCGGAGGTCTTCAAACAGGAGCTGGACCTACATCTCTCTAGGAAATCCTGCATTGAGCATGGGGTTTGACTCGATGACCCTAGAGATCCCAACTTGATGATTCTGTGATTCTATGATTTTATTGATTATGATTATCATCATAATTATTAACATTAATACTATTCTAATTTTTCTTTGAGTGTCTTTATGGACATGGAATAAAAGGCTCTATCTTGGATTAGTGACTAGCTTAAGGACAGCAAGCAGAGAGTAGGAATGAATGGCCAATTCTCAGGGTGGAAAGAGGGGGAAAGTGCCACCCCCACAAGGTTCATTGCTTTTTAATTTATTCATCAATGATCTAGAAGAATGGAAACATAGTAAAATAGCAAAGGTTGCTGATGATACTAAATTATCCAGGTTAATAAAAACTGAAAGAGATTGTGAAGAGCTCCAGAGGGATCTCTTGGTATTGGGTGAGTGGGCAACCAAGTGGCAAATGTGCTATAATCTTAATAAGTGCAAAGTAATGCACATTGCGGCCGAGAATCCTAATTATGTCTATAAACTGATGGGGCCTGAGCTTTCTGCAACACACCAGGAAAAGGATCTTGAAGTTCTGGTGAACAGCTCAATGAAGGTGTCAGCCTAGTGCACAGCAGCAGCAGCACACACACACACAAAAAGCTAATACAATGCTGGAAAAATGCTGGAAATATTTAGGAAGGGGATCAAAAACAACTCAGCAAGTGTCATTTTGGCTCTTTATAAATATATGGCGACACCACATTGGGAATACTCTTCAGCCTGGAAAGACAGTGTTTAAGGGGGGACCTGATTGAAGTATATAAAATCATGTGTAGTATAGAAAAGTCTCTATCACACAATACTAGAACCAGGGGGCACTCTATGAAGCTGAAGGGTAGTAGAGTCAGATCAGAAAAGGGGAAGTATTTCTTCACCCAGAGGGTCTTCAGTCTATGGAATTTGCTGCCAGAAGGGGTGGTAACAGCTTTAGGAGATCCTAGATGGCTTTAAGAAAGGGTTAGACAATGGCTATTAGAATGGATGCCTAAGTACATCTTTCAGGCTGGGGGACAAGCAAGATGCCTCTAAGGCTATTTTCTGGGATTCAAGAGCAGGAGAAGGTTTTCCCTTGTCCCTGCTTGAGATACCCATGGGCAGTTGGTGGGTCACTGTGTGTGACAGGATGCTGGACTAGATGGGCTGTGGCCTGATCCAGCAGGGCACCTCTTATGTTCTTATGTACATTATTTTTCTCTGAGCTTTCCTCAAAGAAATCGATTTAAGGGAGGCCCTACCCCCCTCGTAGTACACAACATCCACATTAGATGGAGCACAGACTTGACCAGGCATTCATGGAGGTGTGTGAATACCAGACATGCCCCTGTGTTCCAGCTGAGAGGAGGACCCATTTCAGTCATACACCACAGTATGCTATCAAAATGAGTTTCCCAATGGCTCTGAGGCCAGGAACCTTTTGCTCTTGACAATCAGAGACTTTGGGGCCAGCAGAGCGGAACACAGCCGATGACCTCATTCCAAGATAAATGGACCAGACCAGGAGGTGGACGTCTCTAGCTAATCTGCCTTCACTGGGACAATCCACCATAGAAACACCCTAAGATAGCAAGTTTTTTTTTTAAACTAAGACATATGTAAGCATATCAGGCCTATGACTGTAACAAAAATATTCATTATGATTTATTTAGCTCAAGCTGCCTCTTCTTAAGTAGCTTAAGTGAGGAAGGATGTGGTCTGAAGTACACAATGTCTCCTGTAACTCCATTTATATACAGAGTAAGAACAAAAACCCAGACAGCTTTCAGATGCAGCAGATTCTTCACCCCATTTGCACTCTGTGACAACACTCGCTGTCCTTGCATTTATTCAGTACCAAGGAATCAACATATAAGCATACTGAAAAGGAGCAATGCTGTATCAATACAATGTCAGAACAAAAAATCTCAGGTTTTGGAAACAGCTACTACACCTTTGCAGTAGCTGTTATCGTAATTACAATACCTCCCCAAGCTAGGTCTTGTCCGTTGGCCAACTCTGGATTCAGGAAAAATTGAAGAATTAAAACGCTGTTGCAAACTATGCTATGTTACAAAGCGAAACAAAGCAGCTCTTGGATGGAGAAATTTACATACAACTAATGTTGCAAAACAACCACGCTTAAAGTATCTGCTTTTCATAACACAGAGATGTTAAAATTTATATTGCTTTAATAAGATGTTTCTATGCTAAGTACTATCTTACAGTTTAATTACCAGCTTTGTTAGGTAAATAAATGTTAGTGTAACTAATGGACATATTAGCTAATCTTGAACTGAAAGACTCATGAAGAAGTTAGGGAAAACTGACTCAAGGTCTCAAAGTGTAAAAGGATATTGCCTACTTGATCCTTAAATACTACTATCCTGGGTCATGATCCTGCCCGCCTAGTTTACTCTTCTTCTAATATCCTTATTAGTAGGGTCCTACCTGTTCACAGGCAGGTAAGTGAGATGTACAGGGGTACAAGGACTAACTTTCAATAGCCTTGCTGAACTGTTGCCAAAGCATCTAAAGGGAAGCAAAATGGCAAAGACTACAGAGTCCTAAAGCAGTCCGGGGAAATGCCTATAGCTCAGCGGTACAGCAATCTATCTGGAAAGGAGAGGGTTGCCCTGGAAGTAGGCAATGACAAATCACTTCTATATCTCTGTCAAGAAAACTGCATACCGTCAATCAGGAGCCAGCCATGATTCAGTGGTACCCAAAAACAAGAATAACAACAAAGCAACCCAGCAGAATAACACATCAACCTACAGATTAGACAAAATAGTGGGCTGGTCTTGATGGAACAGTCATCACCAGATATTAAGCGAAGTATGAAATATCAAAACATTCTGGTTTTTTTAAAAGACTCCTTTCTTCAACCTTGTCTTGAAAAAAATGGTTATGTGTGATGTTTGCAAGGTATATTATTAACTACACAAAGCGGCTAAATGCTGTTGCTGCAGCACTCTGGTAAACAGCCCAAGTCTAGCTGCCAGCAGTATCTCAATAAAGAAGCTTAATCCAGCATTTACAATGTACTGTACTATATAAACTAATTGCTGCCTCTTCCTGCAAAATTCCGGAGCTATAATCTCACCATGATACGCCTACAACTTTGTCATGTTCATCTTAAACTTTTTACAAAGCTGTTTCAATTTGTGAGAAGGGCATCAATAAAAATAATAAAAAGTTCAAAGCTGCAGTATTTGAAATAATATTTCTAAGCACATGTTGTTTCAGAGAAATAAAGGACATTTCTTATCTGAAATGCAACTCCAGACCTGCCGAATCCCAGAGTTGGGAAACCAAAAGCAGCCAGATCCCAGTCAAATGCATTCTTAACTGCACCTACGGTATCTCTTAACTGAGCTCACAAGTTCTACACAGGGCCATAAAATTCAGGGTTTAAAATATTGGCTAAAAATGTTGTTCATCAAAGCTACCACAGTCTGAGGGGGCAGCCTAAAACTAATTGGTGCACCAAAAGGTGTTCCTGATAAATCTATACATCATTGCAGTGGGATGAAAAAAGGATTTTAACTTCAATTATTTGAGCTAGTAGAGGAGGGCAAAAAGCAAGAAAAGCTTCAACAAATCACTCACCTTTCTGCCCAAGTCAATAAATAAAAGCTTACTCAAACTTATCTACTAACCAGATAATTCAATCAATACAAAAATAAAGGTGACAGAAAAGAACAAGATAATCTTTCGAGAAGTTCACAGGTGCTCTTTGTTCTGACTGCCAAAAAGGCTTCTATAGTGGGCAGTAATGTCTATTTACATCATGTCTTAGGTCAATAAAAGGTGTGGTTATTTATAAAGATGATACTGAATGATAGGTCCTATTTTCTTATTGCTAACCTCAGGCTGCCACAAAGATCAGATAACTATTTTCATGAGCACTATCAAAGCTCACTATCAAAGCACACAATCAATACACTGCTTATTTTCAAAAAGAAAAGTTCTGCATACAAAATCCAATAAACAACACTTTGATTTGGAAACATCCATTCAAGCCCAAATTATTTCTAGTTGGAAACGATGCATTTTCCACAGCAGCATCCTCTCTGAAATCTGCACAGGTACTCAGAAAAACTCTTCTGCTCCAGCAATGCCTACAGGTAAAGGACTTATTTTGTGAGACTCCACAAGAATCACACACAGTGGTGGTAGATCAACTGCCTGGGAATCAGAGGGCTGAAAGTTCAGTTGCAGGTATCTCCCCAGAAGAAGCTAAGGTTCAGAAGAAGATAAGCCACTTCTGAACCTGCCAGAAAATGCTGTAGTAATATGGCTACATAGTCCCCAGGTGCTTGTCTTGACATGATGTTTCCAAGCAACAACAAACATTTAAAAGTGAATGCACCTAGTCAAATCACCAGTAGTCTCTTAGGAATATACATATTTATTTGTATACATTATTGAAGGCAGTTAACAAAGTAAAGAAGAGCAAGAAGCAATAATACTTTTGCTACATGCTGGGGCCAAAGAGTTTTGCAAATCCTGGTGCCTTTCTGGACTTACCTGCAGATTGGTCCAGTGCAGCACCTACCCCTCTCTTCCGCACGCTAGAAGAGAGAAGCCCTGCCCTTTCCATGGGTCGCTCCCTCCACATTGACATGGAGTGTGTTATAGTCTAGGCAGCAAAAACGGGCACCTCTGCTGGGGTACTGGTAGACCTGTTTTCCCAGAACTATTGGTGTTCCAGGGATGAAAAGACCAGCCCAAGAAAGAGTATAGGGGTGTGTATCTCCCTGTCCTGGTCTAACAAGGGGATATCTTTTGGCAGAACACCAATCTATATCACCAAAATGCATCCCCAGAGGGAACTTCAGTTTCTAACCCTCCGTGAACCTAGATGTGGCTCTAGAGATCATACGACCTCCAGAGTCAGCATGGGTACTGTACTGGGACAGCCTTCCAAATGCAGAAGGCTTCTCCCATTACTTAGGAGCCCTTCCTGTCTCTTAAATAGATTCAGGCTGGGCCAATCCTGCCAGACTGACCCAGTAAGTCAGTATAATGCTGACATGCAAAACATGTGGCCTGGAGTTGCACTGCAGTTCTCCATCTTCCCCGATAAAAATCCAACGTTTTCCATGAAGTATCTATAGATTATCATATCTCCACACTACTCAATAAACCTATTTGATTAGGACTTGGCTATAAAAGTATGTATAGCGTTCTGAAACATGAAGCTTATTTTTATCTTTTTCTTACAATCCCTCAGCTTTTCCTCTCTCTGTTCAACTCACACATTCATTTTATTTATTCATTTCTGAACTTGCAGGACATCTCCCAAAACCCTATCAAGTCAACATGACACAGATGAAGAATCTTCTTCTTTAAAGAAAATACATCACAATAAGTTAAAAAAAAAAACCTCTGCACACACTCCAAATACATGACTGGAGTGAATAATAATGTATTAAATTATTTTAACCCTCCCTCTTTTTTTTAAATTCCTCCTCACCAGCTAATGATACTCATGTAAAAATCTCAGTAATATCTAGGCTTCTTCACAGTAATTAACAACTTCACAACCACCTTAGCAAGGAGAAGTCTACGTACTTCAACACAGCTCAAGAAGGTGTTATTTACTCTGTTGGCATTCACAAATCTAGATTCAGAGTGGAGAATTCATTTTAGCATGTAGTATCAGAATATTCTGAAACATAAAGATGCATGGCCGGGCTTACTATTTCACCACTCCTATACCAGGTTCAT
This sequence comes from Aspidoscelis marmoratus, assembly GCA_014337955.1. Classification (NCBI taxonomy): domain Eukaryota; kingdom Metazoa; phylum Chordata; class Lepidosauria; order Squamata; family Teiidae; genus Aspidoscelis; species Aspidoscelis marmoratus. Next base: position 7,477,139 of record MTQE01001141.1, on the reverse strand, counting down.
TCGGACATCACACAGAATGTCGTTGGAACCAAACCAAAAGTCCCAAAATTCCACATAATGTCTGTAATCAGACACCACAAAAACAGCAGTTCTGAGGCAGCTTTGAGAAGGCTTTGAGGCGGGATTGTCCACACATCAGTCTCCCTTCTCCTGAACATTCTGTGCTAGGCCTCTAACTGCAATTTGTGCTTTGACAAACTGTAACTCAACACATCCCTAATCCATATCACATTAGGAGAGATGATAGACATCGGAGAGAAACTAAACACTATGATAGATTACTTTAATGTTACGTTCTGCAACAGCATGAACTTCTATTAGTGACAGAAAAATGACACCTTTAAAGTATCCTTATCAATACATGGAATAAGCAAGCTTTTTCTATTCCTAAAATAAAATCCACATAGTTACCTTCAAAATTGGCTATATCTTAGCTGAGACAGCCCAAAATATCTACAAATTAATTAAAATCTAAAGCAAATTTAAATTAATATGATAAGGTAATGTCCGTGATATTAAAATGTATCATGTTATCAATATATAAATATTGATTTCTGGATGGTTTCCTGCAATTACATTTGATGCTATTGTCTCTAATAATATTTTTTTAAAAAATGAGTAAGCAAACTTTCATAAAGAACATAAGTTGTCAATTATAAAGTTCTTAAAAAACTAAGGTACCATAGTCATAAAATTCTACAAAAATCAACTGATAATTTATTCCTGTGCTGGTTTATAATAATAATAATAATAATAATAATAATAATAATAATAATA
>MTQE01001141.1:7458331-7475533 GCA_014337955.1 Aspidoscelis marmoratus | reverse complement strand
AATAATAATAATAATAATAATAATAATAATAATAATAATAAATAGTTTAGAAGACTTTCTGAATGTATTCCTTCCCAGAACTCATATGAGCTTTGTAAGTGTATCAGAAATTATACCACACAACCCTAGAATACAGCTTCTTAGAATACAGCTTCCCTAATACTGAACTACAGCTGACAAGCTTCTCTGCAAAGAATAGCATTATCAGTGGATAAAAAGAAAAATTCTCTCCATTTTCCAAAATATAATCAAGAGCCAATCAATGAAAATGAATCTGGGAAGAAACAGGGCAGAAAATTAAAGCACAATTCATAATTAAACTAGGGAATTTGCTGGTATGAGAAGAGCTAGTAGCCACTAGCTTGGACAGCTTCAAAAAACATTCTGGACAAATTCACGGAAGACAAGGCCATCTAAGGCTACTAGTCACTACCACTGCTGCAGTCACAGTTCCACAAGTCAGTGGATGGCCATCTGGAAGCAAGGTCAGTTATTTCTCTTTATATCTTGTTTGTCAGCTTCCACAACTGACTGCTTGACAACGATGAGGACAGACTGCAGAACTAACTGGCCATAGGTCCAAAGAGCACACCATTCTCCTTCCTTCCACCAGAAAGCGACTGGCTGATTGTCACCCAACCTTTCCTGACTGAAGCATCTTCCACACTTACATGACTTGTTCCAGTTCAGGGCAGCCAGCAGGGCACCAGAACATGTGATCTGGCCCTGGTGAGGATGGATCTCTCCCTAGACAAGAACAAGGCTGAAAGAACTTTGGAGCTTGCTCCGACAGCTCTGATGGCCAGGACCTGTTTCAACAGCACATTTTGTTGCTAGATCCCCAGTGGTTTGCACCATCAGCACATCTTTGTGGTTTAGTTTACTGCTGATAGTATCCGAAGGACTTTTTGCACTACAGCAGTTAGGCTGTAGTGTTCTAAGCCCAGTTCATCCCAGGTACAGGAGGAGCATATGCATTTCTGGCCACTGAGGACACTCCTCAGCGGCCAGAAATGTGAATGGTCATTGTGTACCCAGAGTGTACAGGCCCAGGCTGCTGCCTCGTATGCCATGTGATTGGCCGCCAGCGGGAGTGTCACATGTTCCGTGATGCACTGGCTGGCAAGTGGGGGGGGGGAGATCAATCTGACCTGGTGGTGTGCCTTGCCACCCTTGGATTGCACCCCCTGTCGAAGTGCCCATACACAGCATCACCCGGGTGGCATTCCTGGATGGCCCCCTGCCTGCCTCTCTCTCTCTTCTCAGTGAGCAGAGAGCTTTTCCGAATGAGGAGGAACCAGCTTTGGGAAAAAAACTTCTTCCTACATATTTGGAAAAGCCCTATGATCACCAAGGGGAGGAAGGGAAAGTGGCAGAGGACAATCTAGGAATGCCCCCCAGGCAATGTCATGGTGAGAAGGTGTCACGTCGCTGGGTCAGATTGATCTCCCTCCTCTGGATCAGCCACCTGCCCACCAGCATGCCACAGAACGTGTGATGCAGGAGGTGGCAGCCAATCACGCCAGTCAGGGGGCCGGACTTCCACAGCAGCCCCGGGCAAAGAGTGAATGGTCTTGCCGCTGGACACTCCCAGTAAGCCTGGGGTAAAGGTTGGGATAGGTATGGAGCATGATATAGTGCTCTACACCTCATCTGCAATCAGGACAGCTCTGGTGAGGGTGGGCATGCTTCTAGGCTGTAGCATGTGTATGCTCTTCACCAGAGCTGTCCAGATTGCATACCAGAGGCCTAAGTGAAACTGGCCTCAGGTCTACTGAGGCCTGTGTTGTCAACATGTCTCTATGTTTGATTTACTGCACAGTGGTCTACCCACCGAATGAACTCAGACCACATGAGTGGAGCAGACAAAAGGCCCATAGCCCCCTTCCTAAACCAAACTAGGACCAAATGGGCAGTCAAACTCACAGTCTGCTAGGTTCTACCTGACACTGTAGCTTAAGGCTCAATATGTTAATTTATAAATATAAATATTATATTAACTGAGTTTAGGTACATAATTGCAGAGAGACTAAATGAATTCTTTGCCTCCACATTCACAGTGGAAGACAAAGGGTACACGCCAGTAGCTGAGCCTGTATTTTCTGAAGAATTAAACTGGACAGGGATAACCAAGGAAGAGGTCCTTGCATGTCTTAATAAACTAAATGTTAACAAGTCACCGGGACCAGATGGTATTCATCCAAGAGTCCTTAAGGAACTCCCTAACATCAGGCTCTGTACGTGAGGACTAAAGGGTAGCAAATGTCACACCAATCTTCAAAAAAGGATCCAGGGGTGATCCAGGCAATTACAGACCATTTAGCTTAACGTCGGTTCCATGTCAGGTGATAGAAACCATCATTCAAGACAAAATTAGTGTGCACATTGAGAAGCAAGCATTGCTAAACAAAAACCAGCATGGCTTCTTCAAAGATAAATCACGCCTTACAAACTCATTGGAGTTCTTTGACAGTGTCGATAAGCACATGGATAAGGGTGAATCAGTAGACACTGTCTATCTGGACTTTCAGACGGCTTTTGACAAACTCCCACATCAAAGGTTACTGAGTAAACACATCAACCATGGAATAAAAGGACAAGTTCTGGCCTGGATTTGTGACTGGTTTAAGGGTAGAAAGCAGACAGTAGTAATAAATGGCCAATTCTCAGGGTGGAAAGAGGTAAAAAGTGGGACCTCACAATGTTCAGTGTTGGGACCAATGCTTTTTAATTTATTCATCAATTATCTAGAAGAAGGGGTACACAATAAAATAGTAAAGTTTACTGATGATACTGAATTATCTAGGGTAGTAAAAACCTAAAAAGATTGCCAAGAGCTCCAGAGGGATCTCTTAGCATTGGGTGAGTGGGCAACCAAGTGGCAAATGTGCTTTAATCTTAACAAGTGCAAAGTAATGCACATCGGGGCTAAAAATTCAAATTATGTCTATAAACTGATGGGGTCTGAGCTTTCTGCAACACACCAGGAAAGGGATCTCGGGGTTCTGGTGGACAGTTAATGAAGGTGTCAACCCAGTGTGCAGCAGCAGCAAAAAAAGCGAATTCATTGCTGGGAATAACTAGGAAAGGAATAGAAAACAAGCCAGCAAGTGTCATTTTGCCTCTTTATAAATCTATTGTGATGCCACATTTGGAATATTGTGTACAATTCTGGTCACGACATCGCAAAAAGGATATTGTGGAAAAGGTGCAGAAAAGGACAACCAGAATGATTAAGGGTCGGGAACAACTCCCTTATGAAACCAGGCTGCAACGTCTAGGCATCTTCAGTCTGGAGAGATGCCGTTTGAAGTGGTATAGGTTTAAGAGGTGATTGAAGTATATAAAATTATGCTTGGTATAGAAAAGATGGATAGAAAAAAAGTCTAGATTGCTTTAAGATAGGGCTTGACAAATTTATGGATGACAGATGTACCAATAGCTACTAGAACGAATGCCTAGCTACATCTTTCAGGCTTGGGGGGGGAATAGTAGGATGCTTCTAAGGCCATTTGCTGGGATTCAGGAGCAGGAAAAGGTTTGTCCTTGTCTCTGCTTGAGATGCCCACGATCTTTTAAGGATTTGCAGTAAAATACCAAATGTGTGCTATGTTTTTACACAACAGATTAACATAAGCATAGTAAAACTTCATACCACTGTTAGCTTTGATACAAAGAAACAGAAACAATTTTCTTTCTGCTGCTGTTGAACAATTATAAATGACAAGTATTTGACGACTCCTTCGAGTACCTGTCAAAGAGCTGTACCCTGGAAGAAGGCAGAGTGCTAAGTTTAAAAGTACAGTACTCAGACAAGAAAAAGGCGTATACATTCAAAAGAACATGGGGAAAAATGATCTCTTTAAATCTCAATAAAGACAAAACCTGCTTCTCTTATAGTTTTTATTGCTTTTCCGTCATTAAGCTCAGACCAATGAACACAGAATTTTGATGCCTTTCAAAAGACACAAAATAAGGTAATAAATCTTCGTCTCTCCAAAGGAAGTATAGGAAGCCACATACATATTTCATCAATAATATAGCATCAATGTGTTCATTTGTTAATTTAGCCATTTCACTTGGTGTACAGCTGTGCATGTGTAGTCCACCAGCTATTTATGCTCAAAGATGTTGATGAACGTGGTGGTAATAGGCAAGGCTGGATGGATGAATTAGGTGGGTCCAGTCTCGCGCAGCTTTGTCTCCTAGGTTATTCAGTGCATCATGTTCCATACTGGGGTGTGTGTGGGGGGGGGGTCACTTCTTGGCAGGTGGCCAATTCACTCTGTAATTAGATTTGAAGACTTGTTCTTCTTGTTGGGCCAGAGACATAACCTCCCTGTCTGAGCTGGAGGCAGGAGGTGATATCACATGTGCTGTTGGAAGCCCATGTTACAGTGATGTTTGGAAATGTTTACATCCATATGACGACTATCCTCGGTGGACCAGCTCATCTCTTCATCATGGGACTGTCTCAGTATGTAAGTAGCTCAACCCATCTAGCAGAACATACTTTTGATTTGATCTTCGCCATGGAAAGATTGGTGAGAATCCACTGATGGAAGGGATGGTGGCAAGTCTTTTGTCATGGATGGATCATTCACTGGCAAGATCTAGACTTGCTACAGCAGCTCTCCTCTTTAGGAATGAAGGACCTATTGAGATAATTTGCCCCCAGAGACTTAAGGAATTTGAGCAATTCCTGAATGCTCTGGGGGATTTTCTAGTCGGCATGGATGGCACTCCTGCCAAAGCATGATTGATCCAAAGTGCCCTTGGTGTACCTGTGGAGGCAATAAAGTACCTAGGTATTCCATTAAATGGAACAGGAAGGTTGATGTCTAGAATACAAGACATAAAACCCACTGTGACTGATCAGATTCACAGGGGAGGATGTTACAGTTGAGAATAGTCCAAGGAATAGTCATCCTTCTTGGTTGATAAAGGTGAGTCAGCATAAAATTCAGGGAGTGGTGAATGGCTTTTTGAATGAGGCAATGGTGCACTTCTCCAAAAGAGATCTTCTCTTTCTGGATCCAAAAGATTTAATTGCCCAGTGGCAAACATACTCCTTTTGGAGAACATATTGGAAAGGGTTGTGGCTGATCAGCTGGAGGCAAGCCTGGAGTCCTATCTTCCTTCTTGCTGCTGAAAAGCTTCTCTTCTTTCACAGGAATAGTTTTTCTGCAGAGCACAGGATCTTGGGCCTACTATCTTTACGTCCCCATTCGACTCAGAGTAAATGTAGGTTATGACACTACCTGGGACTTTCCTCTATAACAAAACTCCTCTATACATAAAAGAAAAGGGAGGCACCTATAGTGTCTTTAAGGCTCCCCCTCAAAAAATATATGCCATCTTCTCTTCCTGATGACCCCACTGTTCTCATGTGAGACAAAGTCATTTCAATTATCTCTAAAGAAGAGGCAGCCCTTTGAAAGAAACCTACTAATACAGCACAGTTCCTACTATTCAGCTGAATGTTCATGGCATCGTACGCTTGGACAGTATTGATTTACCAAATATATTTGTTGCTTCTGCAAGATTTTCCCTTGCCTCCTTGAGAAGTTTTGTTTCCCCAAAAAGTTACAGCATGACGATCTTAGAGAATCATGTTTGCAGTTTCACATTTGACCTAATAAAGGCATGATTTAAGTAAGTTTAGTTTTAGCTGTGCCTGCATGGAAAACCTGATATACCTTGCTCTTCGTTGTCATGAAAGAATTAAGGGCAGAATATAGATGTGATTAAATAGTTTAATACAAATCACTCCTCTATTCCTCTATTTCTATAGTCTAGAGTGAGTACTGTTAGTTAAAAACATTTCAGTTCCCAGTTGTTCCATTGTGATTTTCCATACTATCTAAATGATTTAAGTGCAGTATTTTCCCTCTGTTCAGGCCATATGGCAGATGACTGAGATAGTCATAAAATTCATTTGTGAATTCTAAATTAAGCATACAGATACAGACTGAAAAGGAAGCAATTAAACAATGGTGTTTTGTTACCAAAGAAAGCAGGTTGTATTGACACAGCCACACCACTTCCTTCCTAAAATTCAAGCCTATCTGTTCAAAGAGCTTAAAAGCACACCATTTATTCCTTACAGTATATCTCTGCATTAAGGCATTAAGTAGATTGAATTATTGTGGCAGGTGTTAATGCACAAAGAACAATTTAGGAAACTCTCTACATTTTCAACACAAACACACTCCAAAAGCAGAGTGTAAGCCCCATAAGCACCACAGGGTCATTAAGACTTGAAGCTGCTGCCATGTTTTTTAATACAGACATTGATTCTTTTTAAAAAATTCTACAATTCCTAATTCATTTGCAATTAGTATGTTTCATATATTAGCTGCATTGTGCTTTTTTTGTATGGTTTAAATTGCCAAATTATATATTCAAAGAACAGATGCATGGATAGATGACCATCACTCAGTCTGTCCATTTCACAGAGTTGATTTACTTACTTATAATTTAATCCTTCCCTATACCTGAAAGTCTCAGAGCAGGTTAAGAATAAACAAGAAGAAAGATAACAGAGATCACTGGGGAGAAACGTCAATCCTGAACCTACCCTTAATGAGGCTATCTTTCTGACTACTGAAAGTGACCAAAGAATGCAAGATATTGCTTTCAGTGAAAACTGATTAAAGTTTAGATTAGAACATAGAACCTAAGAGGAGCCCTACTGGATCCGGCCACAGCCCATCTAGTCCAGGATCCTGTCTCACACAGGCCCATCAAATGCCTCTGGGCATTCTCAGAGAACAAATATAAAACCTTCACTTGCACTCCACTCCCTGCAAATGGCCTTTAGAGGCATTCTGCCTGTCTCTCCAACCTGAAGGCAGTACCTATACATCCATTCTAGTAGCCATTGATACACCTGTCCTCTAGTCATTCAGTACAGAAATTACAAATTCCTCATGTGGCAATGGATGAACTATTTTCATTTTAGTGCCATCCCTGTATCTATGACTAATCTACCAATATGGCAAACTGCAGAATTTGCAATTTCCTTCAAATTACTTTCACAGGTATTTTCTCTCTCATCTTAAATATGTCATATTAAATTTACTTTCTCTACATTCCTCATACACTTTCTCTTCTACTCATTACATTAAGGCAAGCATAACTTCATTTCTCACTTAACACTATTTTAATTTATGAAAAGTGGATATTTTATTTCTAGTCTAAAATCTCAATGCACACCTCCTTCCTTCCATGCTACTATCTGCAGAAGACAGAGGGGAAGCAGGATCATTCCATCCACTTGGAACAGTAACAGTGATTCTGGCAACAGAGACAAGTCTGCAGTAACCCATGCTTGAGATGGATGACATGTAGCCAGGAGAAAAAACGTAGAACTCTAGCTGAGCCACCATAAGAACCCAAAACAATGGGGCTCATCCCCCTCCTGAGGCCTATTTTGCACACAGATATTGTGTAACAAAACAAGATAATATAAAGCAGCATAGAAGTCCCATCTCTGGAATTTGTAGATGGTCTGTATGTTGAAATGCAAGGCCAGGCCTTTGAACTAGAGTATGCTACAGGGTGTTTTTGCACTTAGCACTACAGTAGAGTACCCATTAAGAACCCATTAAGGGTCCTTAATGGGTATTCTAGTGCTAGTGGAAAAACACCCACAATCTGGGAACCTTTCTTCCTTCAGGGTCTGAAACATTCTAATACTTCTGTTCCATCCATCTCCACTTGATTCTTTAATCAGCCTTGCTTAGTCCACCTTTAACAAAGTGATTATGAGTAAATATATTCAACTTCCGCACCCTAGTTACAATGCAGTGACTAACCTCTTTTCTCCTCAATTGTATATTCAAGTTGTCTTCTTATTTCTTGTTCTATGTATTTTTGGATTTGCTATATCTTTTCATGTTATAATAATTTTTTTTAATTTTTTTCAAAAAAAAGGAAGAGGAAGGGGCGGACTGCCATATGAACAATCCCATCTGTGAAATGTTTTTTTTTTTTACTATATGTGATCACAACGAAAGAAGAATGCTGTTTTTAAAAAGTAATAGTAATGCGAGCCACATAAGTGCTGTATAATATCATGAATATATTCACTGAGTTTTCACATCACGTTGGCACATATTCTCCAAACATGCATTTTTTTAATCCGAGATAATTATGTGGCATCTTGTATGCTAGAAACCAGTTAGCTTCTCAACAATGTTTCATTACCTTAGAACTATTCCAAAATATAAAGTCATGCCTATTCCCATAACTGCTTGTTTTGCTGCATGACACATTTTATATTCAATAATTTTAACAACTCATGCAACATTCAGTAGCTAGCAAGAGACATTGTGTCATGTCACATGCACCCAAACCATTTATCTAATTGAAGATTTCTATTAAGATTTCTCTAAATTCCTCTCTTGCTTGCATTTATTCATTCAGATTCATGTGCCTGCTAGAGGAGTCCTACACATCTTTCTCTGCATTATCATTTTCCACAAGAGATACTGGCCTCACTTTGGATTAAGGAAGCAATAAAAAGAATCTTTGAGTCTGGCCAATTCGTTTAAAGTGTAAGATCTTGAAAGGCTCTTCTTAAGCTATCCAAAGCGTGAAGCCCACTTAATCTTTGCTTTATAAGGAAAAGGGTCTGTGTGATTGGTTTTGCTATAATATCCATACTCAACACCATGAAAGGGGGGGGGGGAGAGAGAGGGAAATTGAGAAACACATTACAGTTCTCAATTAACTTTTCTTATTGATACTGGGGAATAAGCACCTTAAAACAAATATTAAATTTCTGCTTGAAACATTAACATGTACCCCACAAGCTAGAGAGTTTTATATGCAAGAGCATTCGCTCACCAATTTCACAGGCAGATAACAATGAAAGGAAACGAAATACTCTTTTGTCAGTTCTCTCCTCAATGGGAACTACACACTCTCATTAACTCAGTCCCAGGACCCTCATACTGCGAGGATCCAATGTCAGTTTTATGCTGTATAAAGTGTTTATCACTTCCTCACGATTAGGAAACCAACAGAACAAAGCTCTTTTCTGCATCTCTTTTAACTACAAGACATATTATTCTAACACAGGAATAGCCTCCCTCTGTTTGTTTTCTAACTCAACATCTACCAAAGTAGACAGGCTGTATTCAGACATGACTAAAGGGGCACCTCAGAGGCACCTCAGAGACCATAGTGTGTGTCCCTTGTGTTCCCAATCCTTCTCTAATCCACCTTTTCAAGCACAGAGTGCTTGGGAGAGGGCGTAGGGCAGCCTCAATGTCACTGCTCCACTTTTTTTTTTTTTACAAAAGTGATAAATGCAAAAATCCTTTAGGCTTGATCACTCCCTGGATTAGTTCAGAAAATAATATTTCACGCAAGTGGAAGATGATGTGCAGTGCTAAAATAAGTCTTTTTTTGCTTTGAAAATATTTTGCCTTTTTCAAACATCTAAGCAGAGAGAAGGTGCAGTGACAAGACTCCAAATCAAGCTGTCTTCTGGCTGAATCAATACCACCAAGTCACTATTTTTTATCTTGTAAGGATTTCCATTACCTTACAAAATTGGGAAAGAGAAAGAATTAGAACAAAACAGTTCTGGAAGAACAGCCAAACAGGCTCGCATGGAAAACACCAGAAACTATAACATTTGCTAATGACTGATAAACTCCTTGTTTGTGAGCTTGCAGATATATTGGGACTCTATGATTCTGCCGTGCTTCGTGGATCTCAGCAACCAAGTATGGTCAAATGGAGTTTTCAAAGTCTTTACAACTGGGGTGGTTTGACTTGTGGCCATTTTGTATATTACTACATCATAGCTGCCAGCATTTTGACTTTCGATTCCATAACACAGATGCAGATATAGATTCCTTAAATTGCATTACAAAGGCCTACATGAGGAAACAAAAGAGATCAAGACACTAGAAACTACGTGCTTTTCCACACTTGTCATTAGTGCTGGACAAGAAGGGATCTATGAGATCCCTTCTAAATACTGGTGTGGGTTAAAGGAAGCCCATCTTCCTCCTAGGATGCTCCATCAGCGTAGGGCAAAGAGTAGACCAGACTAAGGTGCCCAAGTCAAGTGCAGAAAAGCTTAAAGTCAAATTTCTGCTGCCACTGGGCATGTATCTTACACTACTGTCATGGTTCTCACTGTATTTATTTATTTTATTTATTTATTTACATTTATATCCCGCCCTATACCCTAGGGTCTCAGGGCAGGTAACAGCATATTTAAAAGACAAGAATATTTAGAATAAAACCATATATAAAAACAGTATAAAACATTAGTATGTACAGTAGGGAAAAACTGTGCATTAAACAGCATGATAATATATGTCCAATTCCTTGTTCTTACTTTCTGAAATAAAAGGGGCTAACATTGTGAACTCTGAACTCACTTTTAATTTGAATATAAATTACTCCTCATTTCACCAATTTAATACACGAATGCCAAAGTTTTGTTAGGATACTGAAAATGCAGACAGCCTCTACACTGATTAAATGCCACGATGGAATGCAACCTAAGAATTTCAGACCCACAGTCTACTGTTTTATAAAATATGTATATTTAAACTACAGTGAACACAACCCTGATTTATCACTTTTCAGTGACTTCAGTTACCACTAATTCCTACAGGAACTTGAAAGTACTAAATATATCTTTTTTAATACCCTTATTCTGTCTGAATTTTCCACTTTCCAGATTTCAAGGTAGTGTTCAACCCATCCTGAGAAACATCAACAGGGCAAATTATACATTAAGTCAACAGATATCACCATCAGAAGCAAATGAACTCAAGTATTTTCTGGTTATTCAAATTCAATGGCGGACTCTCTCTTAATTCTATATATATTCTATATATAGAGAATTAAACTTTACAGTTGGACTGAAAATGCATTAGAAAACTGTCCGCCCTTTGATTATCTTTCTGGATGATAAGCATGAAGTATTTACACATCTATATTTCACACAATGGGGAGACAAGCTATCATCCATCAGCTGCTACATTTCTAATCAGAGCATTTCATGCCCCAGTTCATAGATCCATACCCTATTAAAAACCTTTTCCCTGTGAAAGTTTCAAAATATAGTCTTTGATTTTAAACATTAATGCATACTTACATATTTTAAAACCACTAAATAATCCAGCGAAATGCATTTGAAGCTTTTTTTAAAAAAAGGTTTCCTGATATTAAATAACTATTAAAAATCAGAACATAATGTAATATCAAGAAATGTTCATATATGTACATTTCCTTATGGAAGGTTTTAGCGAGAGGCACACTTTCCCCTCCATAGGGGAATTTTATGTAAGTCGTACTTTAAAACTTTTACAGGCCCAAAACACAGCTAAACTAATTCAAATGAGGTCAGACTATGGCCCTTTCTGCATTCAACCTTATTTTGGATTACACTCCAGAATGGGAACATGTCATATGCATGCTGGTACAGACTATACCAGGCATCACCATGGCCTGACATAGTATGTGCCATCCTGTTGATGACACTCTGGTATAATCTAGAATAAAGCCCAATGCAGTAAAGGGCTTATGGTGTATCATAAAGGCTGAACCACCACAAGCCCTCTCGTTGCTTACGTTGTTTTATTTTGTTTTTGTTTTTTATGAAGCCCATTTAAACTAGTCAGAAGACTGCTCTTTTAGAAGGCCTATCTTGACTTATTCTGTGCCATTTTTATTTCCACTAGAGTCTCTCAATGACATTTATCAATCAGCCAGTTTGTTCTACCGCCCTACATTTTCCTTTGCTTTACCCCTCATTCTCCCGTGCTGTAAGTAGGTCTTAGAAGGGATGAAGGACATGTATTGGTCTGTGTCCTCCATGACTGAACCTGAAAGAGCCTGTTCTGCCCTCTTGCCTTCTTTATGTGAGAGGAAGAAGCAACGTGTCTTGGAACAACAAACACATGCAATGTTCTGCTAGCTAAAAGGATACAAGCATCTTTGCCTGCTTTTGCAAAGTGACATGATGTTTTTATCTTCTTGACACTGGGAGACAGAGGCAGGAAAATGACAGGCCAAATGAGGCTTGCTGTTCCTTTTGAAGAAAGGTGTGCCGGGAAAGAAAGACCCAAATATTTGTTTAAAATGTCACCTTCCGTCCATCTATTTAAGATGTTTCCATTCTAAAGTATGCCCCAATAGAACGTAATCATACCACTGACCACCATAAAAGGTGGATTTCCATTTATGCACTAGTTTATGCTACAGAAAACAGGACTAGAATGAACCACTGAACATATCATCATATTTTGACAACAACCATCATTTGATTCATATTAGAGAAAAAAAGGGTATGTTCTCGGTGGGAAGCTTTCCTTCCTCTTCTGTGGCCCTGTCCCCATGCAAGTTTGGTACGGTTCCAAGTGGTTCCAAGTGTGGGATCAGTGCTGTCCATGCCCATGGGTTTTGGATTTGGTCTGCAAAAAGCGTGCCAACCCCCCCCCCCCAAACTGTGTCAGAAGGGTGCCAAATTTGATACCTGAAAAAAGAACTCTTAGCACACTTTGGGGGACCAGTACGCATTGCTCAGCGAGCCAGGAACGCACATGTGGACACTAGTGGGCTAACGGGAAGGAGATTTGCACTCACGTCATTGGGAGGTGGGGCGTGCTTGCTGTCCGTGCCCTGTCCATTGAAGATTGTGGCCACTGACTTTTTAAAATGCCGATCGCTAAGGCAGGCTGGAGAACGGCTTGGTTTTTAAATTTTCTGCCATTTCCACAGAGGTAATTGCAACCCCGTTTCAAGAATGCCAAGACAGGCTGCATAATGCCTTGATTTCTGTTCCATCTGCAACCCCGGTTTCCCCGATCTGCAAGGCAATCAGCAATAAAGGGTTGATTTTCAGTTTACACCTGTTCTCGCAGTCCCTGGTGGAGTGGAGGTGCACACGACTGCTGAAGCTCCTATTGCCGCTAAACCTTGTAGCGGCTTTCGATGTTTTTAAATGTTTTTAAAGTTATTTTTATGAATGAAGCTTTATTTTAACTTGTTTCTGTGGCTCCCACCACAGTCCTGGCTGTCTGTGCCGCTAAGGGAGGGGGGATGCGGCACAGGGGTGGGCTGATGACAATCTGGCTGTCAATGAGGAAAGAGAAGGCGGAGAAGAGGGGGCGCTGCTCCGCCGTACCAGGGTTTGGCACAGTTCTCATGGGACTCCTCCATCCGTGCCCAACCCGTCCCTGTCCCATGTTGCCGGGAATCTCATAGGGATGCCCAAAATGCATTCCCGGTCCCATGCTCGGCCCACGCATGCCCAAACAGCGCCCGAAGTGTGCCAGATGGCTAGCATGGGGACGCAGCCTGTATGTGTGCTAAGAACAATGCCTAATATCTCTGTTCTTCAGCTCTGACCTGCCCTTCAAAGGGCACTAAAATGTCACCAGTAAGAGGTCCACATGAGAGCAAACATATCCTCCACCCAAACCAGTATTATTAATGGAATAAGAGCATAATTCTACATACTCCTCAGTAAGTGTCTCAATTTCAGGCCTTGACAAAAAGGGTGGGGGGGGAATCAATAGCAATTCAGTATGAGAGAAAGGAGAAGTAAGCCGCATGACTTGAGAAAACCAGTTAGAAGGTAGCACTTGGAAAAATAATGTCACCTCTGTTTAACAACAGATTAGTTTCTGGACAGTAGAGACACTTTTCACATCCCAAGGGTAAGAAGCGAACCCAGCTGTGACATGAGCTTAGCAGCATAAAAGAAACTAAGACACCATAAACGCAAAGATGCTCACATTGAATGGGATGTGCTTTAAGCTTCCTGCAACTTTAGAGCAACTGTAACCTACTTTTTGTTATTTGAGACTAATATGCGCACAATCTGTGCAAGCCCCGTTCTGTCCTCTCAGAAGGGCTGACCTTTTTCACTCGATATTTGTTCCTCTGGCAGTTGACAAGGTTAGACCCCAGATATCCACTTTCCGTACGTGCCCATGCCTTACAAAGCACATTTTGTTTGCTTGTGGTATTAATAGGCACTCAAAAGCATATTTTTCTGAGAGAGAGAAGCAAGGAACATAAATAGGCACACTCATAACAACGATCAGTACAGAGAAAAGCTGTGATGGAACATTTGAAAGTATGTATCTACATAAAAGCAACTATTTGTATAAAAGGATACATAATTTTTTAAAAAAATTAAAAGCCTTGGAAAAGTATATCTTTGTCCAGCATCCAAATGACTGCAAAACAGGTTCTCATACCATGCTAGGTGTTGGAGATTTAGGCTGCATGCAGACATTAGCCATTTATCCTGATATATGTGGATATTCAGGAATGAAGTATGTATATTCTGGAAAATAAGTAAGAGATTGGCACATACATCACCCTTGCCCAAATAACTGGATTAGCCTGTCTGCTAAAATCCTTCCTTCTTTTCCCGTCCTGGTCAAAAGCTTAGGTTCTAGGCCAGTTACTGGGAATCTATTATTATGCACATGTCTTGCAACTTTGAAAACAGAGAAGTGGGACTCTGTGGACACTGGCCTGATCCAGCAGGGCATCTCTTACATTCTCAGACAAGGCCACATGAGCATCTGGCTGAAAACTCTGCAAAAGCAGAGTGGCTTGTTTTCTGCATGACACATCTGTCCACATATGGCAGCCTGGGACTATGGGAGGGCAGGCACAATTTTTCCAAGCCCGCAATATTCACAAAGCAAAATTACAGATAGAATTTATTAAGAACAAAACTAAGAGGCTGCAGGCAAAAAGCTTACTAATGAATAAAATAAATAAAACATTAAAGGTGCAGTTCCTCTGAGAAAGACTATGCTGTCATATCTCTTTATTTGCATAACCTCTCCAAGTCCATAGAAACAGCATTTAGCATTTTTGGGGTGGAAAGTGACACAAAGGGCTGAAGCCAGTGAACTGATGATCTTTCCCTAAGTGATGGTGAATGACACCTGATGGCTACAGCCAATGAGCCGTCCACACAACTCTGAGTGAAACGGCTTGCAATTCCTAACTCTTCTCTTGATGTTGGGAGATGGGCCATTAATTAATCCAGCCATTAATTAACACAGGAATCTCTTGATCTCCTTTGCTAGGCAGCATCAAACAGGACTGCTCAACTTCTGAATTCAGAATGAGAGAAGACGTGAATTGGATGCTTAATGGAGATAGATATTAGAATATTAAAGTGTTTTTAAAAGATGTGTGTTTGCTACAGGTAGATTACAAATATATTCTATTTGGCTTTAATTTAGTAAAATGCTGAGTTCTCCCAGATGTGCAGAGGTTCGTTCTCATTTACCAATATTCATCACTTCTCAACATTCATTTGGATCTCTGTTAATCCATAGTTTTCATGACCTATTACAGTTCAAATCTTGAAGTATTTCAAATATAATTTTGATTGCTAATATTCTCATGCTGCCCTGGGTATCGAACAATAAAACTAAATGGCACTCCTACCCATGGCTTTCAATCCAACAAAAATTAGTAAGAAGTATAAAGGAACCATTTACCTTGAGAAGGAAAACAACCTTCTCTTGGCATAAAAGGTTCATGCATCCAAGGCAGCAGACTTTCTAGCAAAAAGACAGTTGCCATTACTGGGTGCATGACTTTAAAAAAAAATCATCAGAACTCCAACCATAGTTCCAGGTGCAGAAGTGAAAGTTCACCCCAACAAACTCTATTTCAAATGATAATTAGAAGTTCACACGGGTTATGAATTTAACCAACACAGAACTGTAGGAAAGTCAGGGCTGTTCCTTATCATAATAAGGGCAAATAGGTGGAAATCAGAATGCGCCACACATTTAAATTTGCTTCTGTATAGACTCAACACATGAACACAACCACAATATATACAAAGTGTATACTGCATTCTTATCCTTTGATTCTAAAGACCTGGTTTTAATCTTACACAATATTTTTAATAGGTGCAATATCACAAAGGTTGCTGACATATTATCAGTAACATCTGGAAAACCAGAATATGCTTGGAAATCTGAACAGTATGCCAGCCCTTCAGTTAATTTACATGCTGTATGTCCTGATGAATGCCAGTATGGACACAAGTAATCTATTTATCAATCTACCTACTGAGAAGATCAGATGATCATTACTTAACAAAAAAGAAAAAAATATAAACTACCTGAACATTTAATGCAATCCTCAGAAATACCTATTTGTTCTCCTTCAGTGATTCTGATATCTTTGTACAGACATTAAAACTTTTCAAAGTATTACAGTAATTCAAGTATCATTAATGATAAACAATATGTTTGTACCAGCAGTAGAGACAAGGGGAGTGAACCACCTAGAGCTGGAGGACTCCTGCCTTTGATCTCTCCAAAGCATGTTCTGAATTGATCACAATCTAGTTTGGCAAGATCAAAGGTCAGGGGCAGGTAGAGCCCCCCCCCCCACACACACACACCACACCACTATTTTCACTGCAGAGGTCATCACTAAACATCAGATATAAAGACAAACAGCACCAAGACACACAGGATAAAAATACTTTGAATGAATTAATTGCTTATGAGTCAAAGAAACTCATAAAGGGTGAATTCCCATTCAAGGAATAAAGCACAATATACAAGCTGTTTACATCGCGATTTACATTGATAGGTAAAGCGTGTTAAAAGGAAGCAAAGGAGCATCTGGCAATCGGATTCAACCCTGATTTCGTGTCCCCACTCTTAAACACTTAAAACACTTCCAAAAACACACTTCCAAAAAAACAGCCTTTTCCTACCCCTCTCTCCCCATTGCCCAGGGCGCACGGCAGCGGCTGCAACTCAAGCCTGGTTCACCCACTCACCTCCACACCCACCATCCACAGCAGGGTTTCCCCCAAAAAAGGCACCCTGGCTGGCTGGCTTGTTGGGGGAGAGAAAGGAGGGAGGGACGCCTGCTTGCTTCACTGGATCCACTGGCAGGTTAGAAAGACCAAGCGGAGGCTGGGTGACCTCCTCCTCCTCCCTGCCCGGGCGAGGCGAGGCTTCCCCTGGATCAACGTAGTGCTCACTCTGCTGCTGCTGCCACCTACATGCACACACACACACACACACACTTGCGCACTACCCCGTGGGAGCTATGCAAGTGAGCAAGTAAGAGAGAGAGCAGTGCTGCTGTCACAGCAGACAGGTGAGAGGGAGAGATGGACTGAGAGCCGCCAGAAGTAAACCTTTTAATGTAACCCAG
>MTQE01001141.1:7402010-7417138 GCA_014337955.1 Aspidoscelis marmoratus | reverse complement strand
TTTTTTTTCCTGGCAAGAGCCCAACATCACTGGAGAATTATTTCTCAGCAGGTAAAATTGCAGTGAGTTTTCTATCTCTTCCACTGCAAGTGCAACAGGAAGAAAAGCAAGGAGGCAAAATAAATTGTTCCATATACTGAAGAGAGTCAACACCGCCCACTCTTTAGCTTCCCCCAGACAAGACCTCTACCAAATGCATCCAAGATAACAAATTTTAAAGCTTCCCCAAGATCCCTACCCCTTGTCCTCAGTTTATCCTGTTGTAATTCAGCACTTGCAGCAGTACGGTACCGCAAATCAACCTCTGGAGAGAAACTAATGTGACCTTAATGGGGTTTGTTGTGTCGTCACTTTCAGCTTTTTGTGTGTGCTGAAAATCATGCTCATTCTCACTTCAGTTAATCTACAAAGCTAATAATGCACACAAATGCACATTCACAACAAAATCCTAAGACACAGCATCCTTTCTAGTAACTGTTCATACACTAGAGGACTGATAATGAACATACTAAAGGTGGTTGTTTTCAACCAAGTGATTAAGTTAGATTGCCAAGTTAAAAATTTAAAAAGAAACTGGCCTCAGAGATATTTATGTTTAAGAGATTGTTCTGAAATTTAGCAGCATCCATTAAGTATAGTCTGCGCAAAGCAAGCCTTCATTTTCAGCCAAGGCTGGAGAAGGAACACTTCCAGTATATATCATCTCCAATATAGAGGTGCCGGAAGATTCTAGCCATAGAGATCCAAGGGTATGCTTACAAGGGTGGACTTAAAACTAGAAAATATTGAAAACATAACGAATCACAAGTTGAAGACTGGTGATAGGATGAACCAGTGGTTGGAAGGCTAATCCTCACCCGCTTGAATCAGAATACCAATGCTCATGCTTTCTGCAAAACCTTATCCGTGGACCATGGTTAAAAAGGGAGTGCTTCTGTTATTTAAACAGTCGGCTAGAAGAGGGAATGACAGCGAATATAACTTGCATGGCAAGAAACACCTTTTGAAATACTCTTTTAGACAACTATTTAAAGGGTCAGGAATCTTTGGACTATTACTACTGATGAAGCCACTGAAGAAGAACACAAACCAAAATGCATTTGGTTGGTTGATTCAGGCTTGAATTTCATCCACACTATTTTGAATCCACTGGAGGACAAGAATAAGGACTGTTCACTGTCTGTTTAGAATGATTTGAATTTGGGCATTGCTGCTTGGCTGTAAGATATGAAGGCCCTTTATGCACTGAACCTATTCCAGATTATATCTCGGAATAGAGACCTGCCATCTACATGCTGGTGCAGGCTATGGTAGGCCCTGCCTGAGGCTATCACTGCATGTGGACGGTATGTGGAGCCTATTTGGGAATATTCCCTGGAATAAAGGTCAGTATGAAAAGATCTTATAAACAGCGTAAGCATGTGAGAGCTTGGACTTTACTAATTCTTTTATGTAACTTTAGAATGCATTTTATTCAAGTGTGATACTATCAAAATAATTTTTTATTATAATCCTTTTGGTTCTGTTACTGCATTTTGGAATCTGGACAACTTTGACAGTTTCTTCCCTTTGACTTTGCAAGAGTCAGCTTTTCATGAACTTTTCAGTTTTTTCAAGGTCAAATGCACATTTTCCAATAACTAGAATACTAAAGCCAACACAGTTTAATTGCACTTAAAAAAAACGAAGTATCTTATATAAAAATATCCTTCACATGGGGTGGTCCTCCTGATGATGTTGAAATGCAACTCTCAGCAGCTTCAGTTAACGTATCCAAGACCGAGGTCTGAAGGGAGTTTTAACTTGTGAACCTCATACAACGCTATTCATGGGGTTTGTGGCAGAGGAAAAATGTCTCAGAAAGTGGAAGGTCAATAAGATACCCACTTTGTTTTCTTCAGTAGTAGTCTATTGGGAAAGGGGTTGGGTGAAAAAAATTCCGCTTTGTTCTAAAACAAACTATCAGTGACACATTTATGCCAATCCAACCATACCTAGTACCCTACTAAATATTTCATTCAGCTATTTCTTAGCTAAAAGGAATCCACAGGCATCTTATGTCTCCTAAAGCCAGCATCTTGACTCAGGCCATGTTCGGACCTAACAAAAGGAGATCCTCAGAGAAAGTCCATTGCTTGAGTGTTCCCAACAATTTTTTGGCACAGAATATTCATGAGAGGGAGGAGGGGCACACTTATATTTATGGATGACAGATGTATCAATGGCTACTAGAACGAATGCCTAGATGCATCTTCCAGGCTGGGGGGGGGGGAGGAACTGGGGCGCTTCAAAGGCCATCTGCTGGGACTCGAGAGCAGGAGAAGGTTTGTCCTTGTCTCTGCTTGAGATGCCCAGGAGCATTTGGTGGGCCACTGTGTGCGACAGGATGCTGGACTAGATGGGCTGTGGCCTGATCCAGCAAGGCTTCTCTTATGTTCTTATGTGTGAACAATCCCAATTTTAAGCCTTCTCTAAAATGCTTCAGAGATGCCACAGAAATGCTGTTTTTGCTGTGTCTGATCACAGCCTAAAATACATAAAGTACTTTAAAGAAATAACCAGTAACATCACTCTTTCCAAAGATGGGACATACATTCGCAGGGTAGGAAGATCCTTCCATTGTCAGCTCGCAACCAGTGGTTATGATGTCCACAGAAACTAGGGCTGTGGTCACATCTTCATTTTAAACTTTCTTCAGTCCATCTTCAGGTCTGTCTGTTCACACCTTTTCATTTCTATTTGCTTTATTTGTGGACTTTCCATTCAGGAAAGTGCAAATGGAGGATGGAAAGTCCACAAATAAAATGGATAGAAATGAAAAGGTTCATTAAAAAAATAAACAAACAGAAATGAAAAGGTTTGAGCAATCAGACCTGAAGATGGACTGAAGAAGGTTTAAAGTGGTGAATGGCAAGAGTGTAGTGAGGTCTTAAGCAGAACTTCAATTGTTCTCTCCAACTGGCTCCCAAGCCTTTTCTGACTTTCTTAACATTAGTTATCCTCCTTCTCAAAGAATTTTAAGACATACTGAAACTTACATTGATACTTAGAAGTTATAACTTGGATCATTATAAAGAGGACATCATAAAAAGAAATAACTCCATAGGCTCAGTGAGGACATCTTCTTGGAAGGCAGATCATTAGCTTCATCCAGTGTAGCAGATATGAGAAATTAACCTGGCACTACATTATTGTGTTCATCCAAGAAGCTGTTGCCTTATCTATGGCACTGAGATTGCAGCCAAAGTATTTGACAAGGTGGCAAAATAGAACTTATATATTTTGCAGTAGTAAATGTCAAGAGTGATGTTGCTTACATAGTATGAATTGCAAAGTAACTCCAACGATGCCAATGGACTAATAAATATTATCGTTTTCAGAATGAGATTTTAAAAAAATACCAGTAGATTCACAGAATGTCCTTCATTTACTCCAGATTGATAAAACATATACTATTTAACGCTTGCTTTATTTTACAATCTCAGGAGATTTGCCATTCTCGGAATCACTTACGACTTGCTAATTAAACTTTAAACGTATTTCCACTTTTATGTACACCAGTAAAGATAGGAAATCTCCAACTTTTTGAAATATTTGATGTCATCATCACTGTCAAAGAATTAAGGACATAAGCAGAAGTATATTAGAGAGATGCAAATTCATTACTGTTCACTGATGTATAATGCAGTTTTTCTGACAACCCGTACGTTTGCAGTACAAGATCTTTTTTTATACATAGAATGTGCCAGGTTCAATTCTTGCAATAGACAAGATACCACAATCTTCTTTCCCTTTCCTATTAGGGATTGGGAAATTAAGTTCTAAAATGTGCAACACGTCTTGTTCCTTTCTAATGCACGGAGAATAGCAAAGTAGGCTAGATGAAGAGGGAAACAGAATTTATGTTTCTTACATTTCAATACTAAAGACTAAAACTAGAAATGCCCTAATGTGGTCCACTCGTGCACTCAGGTTCTTTCTGCACTTACCTTAGATCCAGATTAAGGAGCATCTTAATCCAGATCTTGGACCTCTGTATTCATATCATGGTCATGGAGGCCCCATACAGATCATGGAGGCCCTAAACCCTGCTGGTCCAGCTCCGTCTGCACTAGACAGAGACAGATCCAGATTAAGAGGCCTTAATCTGTGGCAGAACTGTTTAATCGGGTCTACCAGAGGACTAAGGGTATTGTTTCAGAAAAAAGGAGGCGTACAAAGGGCTGCTTTTCGGGGCTTTCATTCCTAGCCTTCACCCAAGCTTCAGAGCTGCAAGGAGATGCAAGTACACGCACTCAGTGCAGATGGTGGTGATCTGGCCCATGGTTCACCATGATCCAGATCAATGGACTCAGTTATCCTGAATCCACTGATCTGAATCTAATGCAGGTAAGTGCAGAAAGACACTCAAATTCACCACAGACAGTTCAACCCTCAATAAGAAGTTGAGAAGATCCCTAACTCACAGGTTCCTTCTAAGTGTCAGCATTGTTAACATGTCCACTCCGCTGCCATCTTTGTTCCTTTCTCAGACTCACAGATGGCAGCTTTTATTCTATGTTGTGGTTAATCTCTGTATGTGCTGATAGCCAACTCTTGGGAACTACTAGGTGCTTTGAGAACCCAAGGCCGTAGCGGTATGAGGATAGTACGGGCTGTGAGAACTAGGTGGAAATGGAAAGGTTGATATATATGCTGAATAGTACCCTTCGCGATCTTTTATCAAAGAAAGATTGTAAGCATGGCAAAACTAGTTCTGCCAATGTACACCGAATGAGGCCCCGGGAGGAAATTCTGGCACCAAGGTTAAAGAACATGAGCAGTATAAAGCCATGAAAACAAAACACTGAAGGGTTGAAATGCACACTGACACAGCCCATGCAATACTGATAGCATCAGAGTAAATTGACAGATTTAGCCACATCTTGAGAAAGAACACAAGAAGAGCAGGAATGGACATGCTTCGCCCAATGTTATCCTAAGAATATTTCAAAGCTTTTGTCATTCAATAACAAAATAACCTCAAGTTACACAAACACTTAGGGCTGACATTCTCACTGTATTGTTAAGATGCCAAAGTTAGTTATTTTCAGCTACATTGGCAGATTTACTTACTTACATAAATAAAATACAACTGCCAGACAAATGTACGGATGACAGATGTATCAATGGTTACTAGAATGGATGCCTAAGTACATTTTTCAGGCTGGGGGGACAGGCAGGGTGCCTCTAGTACCATTTGCTGCAATTTGAGAGGAGAAGGAGGTTATTGGTTGGCCACTGGGTGAGACAGGATGGGCTGTGGCCTGATCCAGCAGGGCTTCTCTTATGTTCTTATGTTGTGAAGATGGAGAACATAGAAAATGATTTCACGGCATCTATAGCCAACTGTCCAACAGAGTGACACAATTACAGATGGTAGTCTATGAAACAAGTTAAAACCTTTGGCAATATCTATATTGGGAATAAATCCAGTTGCCCACTACTATTTCACCATACAAACAGGCCTTTTACGCTTATAAAGAAGATTCCATCACCATACACAGACTCAAAGCTTACTGGGTGTTGTTGGGCAAGAAAACTATTTCATAGCCTTTCACAAAGCCCTAGCATGAAGACAAGGATGCACACAAGTTATAGCTGGTTGGAGGAAAGGAAGTAGTACAACAAAATATGGCTAAATTATCACTGTCTTAAAGACATGTGATCATGAAAACACTTGGAGAGAATCTACATTACACTCCAGGGAACACTCCATTGAGAATCACAGATATCCTTAGTCTGCAACAGCCTTTCTGACAGGTGGCAGAAACTGGCTTGGAGCTAATTCAGCCTGATATGTTGCCTCTAGCAGCAGGAACATAAAGGACAGAAAATGTCCTCAGAAGAAGTCAGTGAGTAAAGAGAATGTTAGTTAGTGTAATGTCTATGACATCGGATATCTGCACTGTGTGCCCATCAGCAACACAATTTGTGGCCAGGGAAGGCAGCCATTAAGCAGAAGCTCGCTGCCATCTGTCGGAAGATGTGGACTATTTCTTCTATGCCTTCTGACAACGGTAGTGAGGTCAGAGTTTGTTTCAAGTTTGTTAGAAACGAAGGACGTTGCCAAAAATCATGAGGGAGAGTGGGCTTCAGGGAGATATCAGAGATATATAATGATCTGGCATGCTTGGAGCTGTGGGCAAATGTGAGCGAGGTGCTACAAAGAAGATCAATGCAAGGTTGTACAGCTGGGGAGATATAATCATTAGTGCAGATATAAAAAAGAAAAAATACTGTGCAGGAAGCTTATAAAACCAGGGGGTGAAAGTATGTGTGTGTGTATATATAGAAATGGAGAGAGCATGAGATTGGAGTATGAAAGCAAAAGTGTTAAAATGGCTAGGGCAATGGAAGACTGCTGGATTCAGCTGTAATGACAGCAGAACTTTTTTAAAAAGAATTAATTCACAACATCATATACAAAAGCCAATTGTATAGCAGATACTATAGTAGATATCGTTTCACATAACCCTAAGCTCATACAAAGGTGTTGGGATAGCTAAGAAGAAAGGGAAATTCTTAAAAGCTCTCAGTGATCTTATTCTGCAAGCGCAAACCCTTCAGATGAACCATCCCATGCTGAACGTATTCTGCTTTACTAATTATGAGGAGCAGCAAAACATAATAGGGATGGAAATTCATTAAACAAAAGATGAGCTTAAATCAAAATGATTCACCTATTGCGAAAGGGCACAAAAAGAAAATGAAGAAGAGTTGGCTTTTCTACCCCACTTTTCTCACCCATTTAAGGAGATTCAAAGCAGCTGGCAAGACTTCTGTTCTTCTCTCCTCAAAAGAACACCCTGTGAGATATGTAGGGCTGTGATAGCTCAGAAAGAGAGCTGTGACTAGCCCAAGTTCATCCAGTTGGCTTTGTGGAAGAGTGTGGAATCAAACCCGATATTTCCAGATAAGAGTCCGGCTCCCTAAGGGTGAGAGAAAGAATGCTATGCTGTCGTTCATACCTTCTCGTCTATTGTTCAGTCCCACGCTTTCAGCTGCACGAGAAGGGAGATCAAAATTCATAGCTTGTAGTTTCATTAGCCCTGCCAAATAAATCACAGCTTGTGTCACCCATGTACCTTTTCAGTCAAAACAGCATAAAGATCTGCAATTTGCCGTATGAAAAGGCACCTTTCCTTTCATTTTCAATTGGTGGGGGAAGGGAGAGGCACCAGGGCCTACAGTGTAATCCAGCCTTCCAAACTCTCCAGATGTTGTTAAATTCCAGCTCCCATTATCAGTGATCACTGACCAGGCTAGCAGCAGCTGATGAGAATTGGCGTCCAATAATATCTGAAGGGCACCTATTTGGGAAAGGCTGACTTAGGTAGTTGGCAGACTAAAGAATAGCTGCTTTTGTAGCTTCTTGCTCGCCAGAAAGAAAGAACGGGGCTTCCATTCCCAATGCTATTAATCTAGTTGTTACTACAAACATTTAATTCACTGTACAAAATAGTGCTAATGAACTGTGTGCCCCCCACATAACAAGCCTGGCGTTTGATGTGCAAGTCACATCTTTCTTTTAAAGAAATAGCAGCGCTCTCGCAAGGGTTCATTCACTCTTACGAAACACAAGAGCCACTGTTCAGTTACACACACCAAAGACCTTTGCCAGGAAGACTGCCAAGCGAGTCTGTTGATAATAGAGGGTTTCTCCTTTTGAAAACCAGTTCTTTGGAGTTGTCTTTATACCAAGACCTTGCACTGTATCTCAATTCTTCCCACCACTACCACCAGATAAACAATAAAGACATCCACAACACAGTCTTGGAAGATTTCTGCTACAGTGATTGGTCTTCACAGGAGCTGAATCTTTTTTGTGGAAATTCCCTTTAAAGTGAAAACTTGTATAGCAAATTTGTATAGCTATTGCTTGTACCTATGCCTCATACAAGCGAAAAAGAACAATCTGTTATTTAGTGAAAAACAGAAAGGAATCAAAACATCTCATGCAAGGGAACACTCTCACAGCAATTGATTACACAATGAAAGATGATCCTACAGTATATATCTCAAGCCCTGACATGGCCTATAGTAGAGATGCAGAGAATAATCTGGCTCAGCGTGAGCAATTTTGGGGAGTTCAGCTGCTATTGGTCAGGATACCTTATTCAGTCCCTTAAGGTGAAAATATCAGGAGAAGCTCAGATGTCCACTTTATATGGGAAATTAGTTTGTCCTGACTGCATTTTAATACTGCATTTCATTTTTTTTTCTTATTTGTCTATTTCTAAACTTTCATATCCCATCCTTCACACAAATGGAGGATCACACCATTCAACAAAAATAAAATCAGTATCAGAATCTGATGTGCTTACAGATCATGTCTCTTGGAGCATCTTAAAAACAATTTATGGCAAGGAAACCTACCAAGAAGTACATTTTATTGTATTGGAGGCATGAAGCTTCATCTTGGGTTCTAGGTTCATGTGCAAGAAGGAAGTGAGAAAAGAATAAGGACAGAGGGGGGAAGCTAATTCTCTAGCAATATGTAGTTCATAGTTATGTCAGACTACATTCAGATGGGGAGAATATAGCACCATTATGGCACTGCTATGCTGGGATTGCCTCAAATATCAGATACGTAAGGCAACCCACCTCAGCCCCGCTTTTTCAAAATGAAAAAGGAAACTACTACTGGAAAGCCCAGCCCTAATTACAGGTTTTCCACCAAGGGTGTGTTCCCATACAAGTTTAAATCCGAATTGAATCCGTTTTCAGGATTGGAAGTTCCCTTTTATTTCCTGGAATTTATGAGGACTATCCTGCAAAAATACTGCAGAAAAAAAGTCCTCACAAAAACTTGTTCTCAGCTCCCTTTTGGAGCCCAGCCCACTTTTTTCCCTCACCTTTGGGAACTCTACCAGACTATTCGGGGGCAGAGATCTATCCTCCTGGTCAATGCCTGCCAGATGTGGGTGAGATTTCACAGCTGTGAAGACCTCCCCCTTCCCCTCACCATGCCTGCTCTGAGCAAACTGCAGTTAGGAGAGATACATTTAGCAGTTTTGAGACACAGTATTATCATAGGGATGGCTGGTGGACACCCACTACCACTTTTTCTGGTAGAACACTATTCAGTGTTGTTTCCTATCCTTTATTCAGGAAGCTTTTACTCTAAAAAACAGTTGCAATACTAGCCTAGAAACGGACTCTACTGAACTCAGTGATGGTTAATTTTAACTATACATACACACATAGGATCAGACTGCTATTAAACAAAAAAAAAGTACTTTTTTTACATTCCTGATAATTAGGAGTTTTCTCCCTGCAATGCACAAGAATAGCTGTGATGAGAATCTCAGGAACATCCGCATACAATGCCAAGTACTATTTCCTTCCTTCCCCCTCTAGGTTATATTTAATCTTGCAGCAATTTCACGGGTTTTTATTCCTCATGTTGCCCCACATTCAAATCTAAATTTGGAAAGTTAAGCTGCAGATCAGTTGTTTTAAAACCTTGTCAACAATTACACAAGTAAGATGAATGAAGCTAATTCCAAATTTGGTGTTTACTAGCCCGCTGAAGAAAGGTGGAATCAAAGTTGTAGATCTTTCCACTTTTTTAACTGAGGAAGAAAAAGTGTTATGTACAACACACTACAAAACCAGGCTATCAATAATACAATGGCACAATTTAAAATTGTGATGAGAGTCCATGGCCTTCCCACACTCTTGGCCCGCAGACAGTGCCAAGTAGATTGCAGGAATGCACCAGCCACACTGCAATCCAACCGGAACAGGCCCTGAGGCATCCTGCCTGTTCTGGAAGTTTATTAGCTGTCCACAAGCTGAATGGTATAGGAGCAATGTGAACAGGATGCCTCCAGGTGCTGCTTGCCCATCCCCATGCAGCTTATGCACCATCCCCTGGCTCAGTCATGACTAGGGGTGGGCAGGCTGTCCAACATCAGGGTACATGGCCTTGAACATGGCCATTTGCACACCTGCCACTACTGGGCAAGAATGGGGATGTTCCCACATGCAGCATGCAAATGGTCCTAGCTGTTTGAAGACAATTCTATTCAGGCAAATTTGGCCCATGTAAACATATCAATAATACAAGTATAACGATAAACAAGTGGCACAAAAATGCAGCCTATTCAGATAAAAGAAACCCAAAAGTACATGGGAAGTTTCATCATGTCCAACTGCAACACTATTTCAGAGTAAGAGATGTAGAGATTTGCCAACCAAAAAGACTGAGGGGATCGCTCTTTGTAATCTAAGGACCTTTCTGCACTTACTTTCAGTTTAAACTACAGAACCACAAAGTCCACTTCTAGTGTTCTTTGGTACATCCTGGTTGGAAGTACTGGTAGACCTGTTTAAACAAGTACGCTGGCAGACCAGTGCATCTTATTGCAGACCATGGAGTTGTGCAGAAGGCATGCCTCCCATGTTTTGGCCTATTGGAGGTACATTTGGCCAGACCACCAAAGCACAGTATCAAAATGCCATTCCCCAGAGGCTCTGAGTCTATAAATCTTTAGAACATAAGAGGAGCCCTGCTGGATCAGGCTACAGCCCAATTAGACCAGCATCCTGTCCCACACAGTGGCCCACCAATTATTTCTGGGCTTCTCAAGCAGAAGACAAGGGCAAAGCCTTCACTTGTTCCCAAATCCCAGCAAATGGCCTTTAGAGGTATCCTCCCTTTTTCCCCAGCCTGGGAGATCCCCAGCCATTGATACACCTGTCATCCATGAATTTGTCTAATCCTTTCTTAAAGCTATCTAGGCTGGTTGCTGTCTTGGCAGCAAATTCCACAGACCGATGACCCTCTTGCATGCATACTTTCCCTTGCCTGATCCAACTCTCCTACCCATCAGATTCATAGAGTGCTCCCTGGATCTCTTTCCTGGTGTGTTGCAGAAAGCTCAGCCCTCATATGTTTATAGACATAACTAGGATTTCTTGCCCTGATGTGCATCTTTGTTCCTAGCTCTCAAGAGTTCTCGACTGTGCTCATTCTTTAATGGAACCAGTTTGAAATTATGGTAGATGTGGGAGCCTTCTCTTCTTCCTCACTTTCCCAAACTTTCAGAGACAAATGCATACATGACCACCAAGTGTCAAGATGTTAATTAGTACCGTTACAAAATTTCACAAAGCAGAATCAACAGAGCTTTGAAATCGCTACAATAAAGACACTTGTTTTGATTTCCCATAAATAGATTATGTTTGTGGAATATAAGGAAACAAGCAGACACCATAAAAAAGGAGACAACTACAGTTTTTGTTTCTGTAGATTCAAGCTGCACAGAAAGTATTTTTATGTCTACTACACTTGGCTATAACAAAACTGATGCAACGTAAACTAAGCCAGTAAAGGTGGAGTGCAGTGGAGGATATTTGCACCACAAGCACTGAATTGGCCCTATATCCCACCAGTAGCACTTCTAGTGTGAATGGCCAGCCCAGATTGCCAAGGAAATGTCTGAAACAGCAGTTGGTATCCAGTTGGATGTTGCCACAGTAATCTGGCAACTGCACACAACTAAGGGTATGCATGAATGCTTTTTTTGCATTCAAATTCAAGTCGATTTGAATGTCAAAACATTTGATTTGAATGTTTAAAATCCAAATGCAACAAAAAACGATTTGAATCTATCCGTTTGAATGTAAGATACGAATTTGAAGATACGAATGTCAACAACGTTCATATTTAAAGATACGAATGTTGACAACATTCATATAAGAACATAAGAGAAACCCTGCTGGATCAGGCCACAGCCCATTCAGTCCAGCATCCTGGCGCACACAGTGCCCCACCAAATGCTCATGGGCATCTCAAGCAGAAACAAGAACAAACCTTTTCCTGCTCTTGAATCCAATCAAATGGCCTTAGAAGCATCCTGGTTCCCCCCTCCCCCCCAGCCTGAATGCTAGGCCCAGGCATTCATTCGAGTAGCCATTGATACATCAGTCATCCATAAATTTGTCTAACCCTACCTTAAAGCCATCCAGACTAGTAGCTGTCATCACCTTTCCTGGCAGCAAACTCCATAAACCAATGACCCTCTGTGTGAAGAAATACTTTTCCTTGTCGGATCCAACTCTCCTACCCATCAGCTTCATAGAGTGCCCCCTGGTCTAGTGTTGTGAGAAAAGAAATCTTCCCTATCCACCTTTTCTATCCCCATGCATAATTTTATATACTTCAATCAGGTCCCCTCTCAAACGCCATCTCTCCAGACTGAAGAGGCCTAGACGCTGCAGCCTATCCTCGTGGGCGGCACCTGGGGGGTCCCTGTGGGCCCTAGGGGACACAATCCTGTCCCCTACAACTTGCAGGGACTGGGGGAGGATCCTGCCAGCACTGCCCGCCCCTGGGTCCAGCAGGACCCAATTCTGGGAGGGGTGCCCCACCCCCGGGCCGGCATTTTCATCCAGAACGTGTGGAGGACAGTTTTCCATTCACACCTAGGCAGGTAAAGGACCCTTTGGGAACACTTCCCTTACCTGCCAATGCGAATGGGAAACTGTGCTCCACACAGTCCAGCCGAAGCGTTCTGCAGCTGTCTTAGCTGTAGTGTGAAAAGGCCTCTGAACTTTGGGAGCCTATTTCAAGTTCACATTTCATTTTTCTTTTGTACTTAAAAGCATTTCTAACTATCACAGGTGTAGAAAATACCAATACAGAAGAAATCAGTACTAAAATAGTTTGCTAATTAAATGAGCAAAAAGTGAACGAATACTGATCTTTCAGGACCTTGAACAAAGCACAAAAGAGTGAGAAAGAGTGGGTGCTGGAGGGTATCAGTATAAATTTCATGACTAAAAGAAATTCAGTGCTAATTAAGCCAAACTAAGTGATCCTTTAGAAACTCTCTTGAGAAGATAGGGGAGAAGTGAGAGGGACTTACTAAATAAAAATTCTACACCTATAGGCTACATCTAATAAAGCACAAGTCAAGGACCTTATACAGGAAATCATCTTCCATGTTCTTTCAATTAAGTCTTAGAAAAGTGATAATTTAACTATTGAGGTTAGTCCATTTCTGCTCCAAAGCCACAGAAGCAAATAGACTATAGTTCATATTATAATATTCAAAGGCAATAAAAAGGCCTTTAGTAAAATAATAATATCCCATTTTTTTCAATAATATTCTCAACTTTAATTAGCATCACAAAGCTGCAACATATTCATTTTATCACTAGGCAAAACTATTAGGCCATTATTTAGTAACAACAATAACCTGTTATACTAAAAGAAAATAGGATTAATGCAGCCTTGAACCATCTGTCCACAAAAAAAAGAGAAAAATAAAAAACTGAAAAGTGACTGATTAATCATAGTCAGTAGCCCCATTACATTCAGACAGTAAAAACTCAATTTTGCCAATAAGTAACCATCCTTTTCCCCAAAGCACATAAAGATGCAGCAGGCTAAATACACTCTAATGTTCCGTTTATCTATGTTAATTTAAATAGTTTCCTCCTATTAACATAGCAGTTTCCGAATCTCCATTAAAGATTAGCAAAATTTACATTTAAAGCAAAAGAATGTGCTATTATGATGATAATTCTGGTACATTTGTTCATCTCTCTCAGGCACACATGCATGTGCGCACACACACACACACACACACACACAAACCACTTTCTGTTTACATCCTCCTACTCAAGTCAAGTAGGCTAAGTCTACAAAAGCTCAAACTACCAATGTCTTTCTCTTTTAGGCCGCATTCGCACTTGCTGGCCTGATCTGGTATAACAATACCATTCCAGACCAGTAAGGACCCAGCATGGTGGTGGCCATTCACACTATAAGGGTTAACCAGCCCCATACCTGGCCTGTTCCGGGATGCTCTGATCAATGCCCGAAGCAACACTCGGCAAGAGGCCCAGATGTTACATTTCAGCAGTCCACAGCTGGATTGTTCCAGGAGTGGCTGTGGTGGCAGAACAATGTGGAGGCACCTGACCGGCAAAGCAGATAGAAAAACTCCAGCTGGCAGGTGCAAAGAGGCCCTTAGTCACTAAGGTGCTACTAGATCCCCTCGCTTACTGATTTCAGACTAATACTTTCTACTTACATAACTCTATTGAGTGTTTAGCTGACATGGCCTATAAAGTAATGCATCATTATAATGAAATGCACATATCTATGTTATAAAAGCCAGTGTTGCCATAATTTGATATAATGAAGAGAGGCGTTTTTCTTCTGTTTTAACTATCTTACCAAATTCATGAAGCTGTTCCAGAAGTACGGTTCTCCGGGCAGGTTACAAAACAAACATTAAATATGTTTACCGAGAGGCCAAAGAAATTAAAGCTATAACATAAAACAAATTATTTTTTCAGGATTTTTTCCCAGGGGCCTGCCATAGTCTAGACCAGCATGTAGATGGAAGGAAAGGGCCTTTGGTTGTGTTAATGGACAGTAAAAAATGCATAGTAATGCATAGCCACAGTGAGATGACTTAATTCACACCAATCTGTCCTGTCCCCTATTATGAACATTATAAGCTACAAAAAGTGGATTAGGGATGGAATGAGAACACGAGTGCCACATGCCACCATCTGTTAGGCAGGACTGCATAAGATATTTGTGAGTTATTGACATTGGTGTACGAGCGCACATGTCACTTATAACCCCACCCGTGTACATCTGGCATCCATGCATCTTCCTTAATCCAGAATGGAGTCTGCAAGAATGAATTATAGGCCTCTTTTATCTGGTCTATCACTAATATGAATTAGTGGGTCCTTAGTGTGCTTATATTCTATTCTACTCCTGTGGGAACAATGCAGTCTTCACAGAACCTTAATCCAGATTGCAGTGCAGACTATGGGTGTTTTTCCACTGTCACTAGAAGTACCCATTAAGTACCCATTGATGGGTACAAAAATGCCATTAAGCACCCATTGATGGGTACTTAATGGGTATTTCTAGTGACAGTAGAAAAACACCCAATGTGTTCTTAGAGGCTTCTTATTCTGGATTAACTCATACATGCAGGAACAGCTAAGCACTGAACTTTTGTTGAGCAGAAATGCTGGCCCAGTAGGAAGCACCGTTTTCCACCCTGTAAACTCTGTGCGTGCACAAAGGAGTGAATTTCTTTTTTTTT
>MTQE01001141.1:7320308-7400942 GCA_014337955.1 Aspidoscelis marmoratus | reverse complement strand
ATCTATAGTATTTTCAAATTTGTTATCTTCTTTATCTAATTTTTGTAGTACAAAAGAGTGAATTTCTACTCAGCCTACAGAGAATCCTGCGCCTTAAGAGGTTTGAAAAGGTTTAGTAAACTGGCCTGTGGATTCCATAAAGTTTTACATGTCTAAAGATACAATCCTGCATACTCGGTGTATTTCTCAGATCAAACCCAATGGGGACAGAGGGTGGGTAAAGGGTGGGGAGAAAAAAGATTTGCTTTCCCCAATGGGATTTTTTGGAAGTGGTTTTAACCCTTTTCCTGTGGGGACACATTTCTGGGTTGGCTGTGATTGCCAGATGCTCATTTGCTTTGTTTTAAAGCGCTTTAAATAGTGTTGTAAATAGTATTGTAAATAGTGTTTTTATTCCTTGAGTGGGAACAAGGCTCAATAGTGTTTAAACAGATCAGTGGTCAACCAATGGCTAACAAACGATAACTAAAAAAAAAGGAGCTTTGCTGAATCTAGGATAGTCTATAGACAGTCCTTTTGCCTGCAGCCTCAAGCTACATGCTCCTCAGCATCGGGAATTCTAAAAAATTATGAAGATTTACTGTAAGAGAAAATTTAGCATGGCTTTTGGTGGAAGGAAGGAAGGAAGGAACTAAGGGCCTTTCTGTAGGTGTACAAGGCTCCCTAATAGTGATCATCAATATTAGGAGCCCTCATAGCCTACATCCAGAGGTCACTTACTTATTCCACTATATTTGGATATCTGGAGTAAAGGGATATTTCAGAACGTGAAGAAATCCAACATAAGTTTTTGGAAGACTGGGCTCCTTTTATCGTATATCTTCAGGAACTGGAAGTCACGATGGAAGATTTTCAATGATTTTTAAACGAAAAAGTAAAAGGTATATAAGATGAGCTAAGGGTTAAAAGAATTTAAGCAGAAGAGCTTGAAGAACGGAGGAAGTCACACAGATAATACCAAAGCATTGTTGTAATGGAATGTATTAAAGTTGTATATTGAAATGTGTAAAAAATGCTTTGTGAAAATTAATACAAAATGGATATACAAAAGAAAAGAAAAGAAATCCAAGAACATAAGAGGAGCCCTGTTCAGTCAGGTCATGGCCAATTCAGTCCAGCATCCTGCCTCTTACAGTGGCCCACCAATTGCTTTTAGGCATCTCAAGCAGAAAAGAAGGCAAAGCCTTCACGGGCTCTCGTTTTCCTGCAAAAGGTCTTTAGCAACGACCTGCCCGTATCTCCAACGTGGAGGCAGTAACTAGGCATTAATTCTAGTAGCCATTGATATACCTTTCCTACATGAATGTATTTAATCCTTTCTTAAAGCTATCCAGGCTGGTTGCTGTCACCACCTCTTCTGGCAGTAAATGCCATAGACTGACAACTCTCTGGGTGAAAAAGTATTTCCCCTTTCAGTCCTAATTCCCTGCTTATCACAAAGAGACTCCTGATTCTAGTGTTGTGCATTAAAGAAAACAATTTTTCTCTATCTGCCTTTACCACACCATGCATGATTTTACATACATCAATGGGGCTACCTCTTAAATGGTGTCTTCAAATGATGCTCCTGGCAGGCTGGGAAGAAATCCACTGCTACAGAAGAGGGTGCTAAGCCTGGTAGATTTTCACCTTAGTGCTGGTGGTCAACATGTGCTCCTCACAGACCCCATTTCAAAGACTGGAGGCTAAAATAAGTCAGTTCATCCACCACTTTGACAATTAGATCACCAATATAGATTCTAACATTCTGACATACAGGTTTTCCTCCCATTTATGATTAAACCAAACTCACTACATTTGAATGTACACAAAGATTGTGCAGTCAGGGCAGCAGCAGCAGCTGCAAAAAAGAATTTATAGATCCACACATTAGACTTGAATTTGTGCTCATATATGCCACCCTCAAAAGAGTTTTGAATGCATACTGCAATAGCAGGAGAAAGAAAGTGCAAGAAGGTTGACTTGCTTTACTCCCCTATTAATTGGGAATGGTTCAGAAGTGTTCTGTCAACCTGGACAGTGCCTAGCTTGTCTTTATGGGCCAGTATACCCTTTGCCACTAACCACACTGAAGGCCTTTGCCAGGTCAATCAAAGCCAATGTAGAGTGGTTTTCTCTGTTCATGGCACTTCTGTCATCTCTGGCAAAGGGAAGAGAATGCAAGCAGCTGGCCTCCCAGCTCTAAAAGCAAACTGTATACATATTAACAGCAAGCAATTGCAACTTCTTGAGAACCAGTCCAGCAATAGTATTCAACAGGGACATTCCAAGTGTAGGAAGGGGCTTGAACTTCAGCTGTTCCCTTCTCCTCCCTGCCCCTCCCTTTTCCAGGCAGCTCATACATTCAGTCATCATTAAGTAACCATGAGGATTTCAGTTCTCAAAACAGAATTGGCTCTCTGCACGGAAAACCTCTGAAATTTTTGCTCCTCTCAATTTTTGTAGAAACTTGTAAAACTGCTGTCATTTTCAAATCAGTGATGAGACATCTCCTCTTGCGAGCTGATTCCATCAGGAAGTCCCTGTTTTTTTTAATTAAAACCTTCTTGGCTCGTTGCATTTTGCCTGCTTATAGGATTTTATTAGCTTTGTTTCCTACAAGCCTGACTTTCAGCCAGCGAAGATAAACCATTCCATCAGCAAACCATTCTGCTCCTCACAAAGGCTTTTAAATACACACTGAATTAGATCTAGTGCATTGTAACTAGTGATGGAGAACTGTTCTCATATCCTCTTCCTCCTGCATGCTGTCTTCTTCCCTGTGTCCTGGTTTCTCTCTGGAGCAAGCTTAAATGTCTCAGTATAAATTCTTTTAAAAGTTTTATTCACTGAGCAAGATTTATATAGGTCATAATTTAACTCACTCAAAGGCAAAACACTGAGCAATATTACAAAAATAATTATGCCAGAAACACATTATAACTGGCAGGACCAACTCCGGCACAAAAAAGTCAACCTTTGGGGGCAGGAGTGCTAAGGTGACCAGATGTTTACACAAAAACAGATGGAAGGAACTGCGTGTATCTTTTTGTGCAAAGCCAGACAGGGAGAAAAATTAAGGCAACAGCATAAATGTAAGATGTGCGCATCCTGAATTCTGAGGTATCTGCCACACATTGAATTGCCTAAGTGCTTCAACACTTAGGGGTTTATATAGCTGGTGAATCAGGTGCAATACTTTAAGATCTCATGTAGTGGCACTTTGCAAAATTACTATTCCGCTGGAAACACTTTTTATGACATCCATTCATCATTTAAGGAGTGCTGTCCTTTTGCATTTAACAATGGACTGCAGATCAGTTAGTAACTGCACACTATGAAACAATTTATACCGAAAGCAGACATTTCTTCTAAAATGTCTTGTCAACAAGAAGTGGGTTCATTTCAGTTGTATACAAAATGCAAGTTTAACCACCACTATGCATTAGGAAAACCCGTATAAAACACTCACCGTTTGCTTATGTGTTTGGTTTGCAATGCAGTATCCATTGCTATTATAGCTAATATGAAATTTTAGGCATTCACCATTCCACCTTTCGCTCTCTGTATGGGTTACACTTGTACCAGGGACAGATATGTTGGAATGTTA
The DNA here is from genome assembly GCA_014337955.1 of Aspidoscelis marmoratus. Classification (NCBI taxonomy): domain Eukaryota; kingdom Metazoa; phylum Chordata; class Lepidosauria; order Squamata; family Teiidae; genus Aspidoscelis; species Aspidoscelis marmoratus. The sequence continues at coordinate 7,397,353 of MTQE01001141.1, read as the reverse complement.
AGAATTCCACCAGTTTTGATCTCAGATCTGTGAATCTGAACTTGCTCAAAAGAACTGTGGCTTTCCTCGTAAGCCAGAAATTTGTTTCTGAATTTCCTGTTCCTATCATGCCCATCAACCAGCAATACTACTAACATGTAATCACTCTAAGAAACAAGGTGCTTACATGACTCATTTGAGGAAACCACAAGCTTCAGGAGAGAAGTCCTGACGTTCCATTTCTCTACAATAGAGACTGGGGTTGACAGGCATGTCACCACATCTTCTTGTCTACTAACGCAATGTGCATGTATCTTCAGAGAAAAGCTGCTAATTTTCTCTTTTAGACAGGTGTCTCTATGTGCTACTTTCATTTTCTGCTTTGCCAGCATCCCTTTGCTTAATTTCTGCTTTCTATCTTCCTTTTTCAGTAACCCTTAGTTTTCCCACATAAGACTGTGAATCAGATTTGTAGCACGGGTTTGTCCACTTTCCTGCAATTTTGCAGAATAAACTGTGATATCTTAGGTCTTTTCCACACCTAGAATGGGCCAGGGAACTGCCATCCACGCGCTTAAACATATCAGTGCAGATCAGTATGGTTTATCCACTCTGGCCTTGGCCTGTGATAGGATGTCGAAATGGCATCCTATCCCAGGCTACCTGTAGAATCTTCCAAAGATGTCTACAAGTGGACCTCTTCTGGTATACTGTACCACGTGAGGACCACAAGGGACCCTTTTTACCAGTGAACCAGGAAGAACTATCAGTAGTACTACCAGAAGTGGCACACTCAAAAAGCCAGAAACATTGTGGGCTCTTTAAAGGCACCAGCCCTATCCCTATCCAGCAGCATCCCGTCCCAGTTTGAGATAGATTGTTCTGTGACAGGGCATCCCACCTCTCATGGAACACAGGGAGGAGTGTGGAAAGGTCCATACAGGCTAATAAATTCAAGTCAGCACAACCTTTACGGATGATAAGGTACATTCACATGTGTGCCAGACAATTCTGAATAACCTGGTATGAACAGCAGGAAAAAAAGAGAGAGAGAGCTGTAACAGGCTCATATAGCTGCCTCTCTGGAAATCATAATGAAGGAAAACAACAGATTTTGTGATACTGCATGGCTCACAAAAAGAAAAAGAAAGAACAGTTTAAACAGGTATTGGCAGATCTTACCTTTGTCATCAAAAGCAACCTTCTGTAATTCTCATCATACTTACTTCACTGGTTTGTTTTTTACCACTCATGCCATGCATGTATATCCTTACTGCATTACACAATTAGCAGCTTATAGTCTGACTATATTAGCTCTAATGTATTATAGCCGTAATGGTGCAAGCATTTTTTTTTCTTACAAGGCTCACCTGGCTACCCTTTTGGAAACCATTAAATTAACATTAAACCAACTGTTTTATAAGAAACCTTATTTACAATTGTCTGATTGGATTTTATATATGAGTAGGACAACACATTCTTGCAATAAAAATTCTGCCATTAGGTTTTCTGTTAACATCTGGAGTATTTTGGATCCTATTTAAGGCACTTTACCAGATGGCATGGAAAAATGCCAGGTCTTGTCCACATGCCCATATTTTGCTGAACTTTTGGCTGCTAGACACACAAAGATGCCTTTGTCTCCGAACTAGAATCAGCTTCCAGAAGCTCAGCACAAGCAATGTCTTTTCTTAATTTTGTGGACATAGCAAGTTCCTGGAAGTTAATACCACTACAGAGCTGAAGGAGCTCCATCAGGCACAGGGCAATGTGGCAATGTACTAGCATGATGAAGAAAGTGTGCACAATCCCACTTTAGCAATAAATGGGTATTTTAGGGTGGCAGGCCAGCAGTACCTCAAACTATTGTCAGGGCTTTCTGCTGGACTTGACACCATGCCAGCATGTCACTGGCATTTTAGCACACCTGGAGACAGCCTATGTTACCACGACAGCACTACAGAAATTGCCTACTGTCTCAACAGCATGGAAGTGAGCGCTTTTGGTCATCTGCATATTTTGAAATGGCATATATTGCCTCTGGCTATAGCATTACTGCTTCCAGATTGTTTGTACAATTACTGGATGCTGAAGAACAAACTGGAGCCACAGTAGGGATAGCAAACACAGAGATTAACATAGATCTCTCTGGCTAGTTCTCCACAGTCGATGTGAGGTCCTTCTGTTGGGACAACAAGAAATAAATACCAATAATGCATCTGTGACAGCAAAACAGTCCTCCTGTCAAACGTTCCCTACCCCAGTGCTAAAGCTATGACAGCCTCCACGGCATTGCTAGAAAACATCTCAACAGATGGAATATTTTTAAATAGCCCTCAGCAAGATTTCCTTTGTTTACCACTGGCATGAGCAGGTGATTTTATCTATTTAATTATGCTTAATTATTCTTAATCAAGGTGAACTGTGCATACGTCCTCTATGGCTGAGTTTAACCATCTGATCCCTGCAAACATTTCATATGGGAAAAGTTGTGTGAAGTGGGGTTCAGAAGAAATGCATCCTTAAATGGAAAAGAAGAGTTTATTACATGTACAAAATGTTTGTACCTGATATTAATAAGGTTAAGTTATTGGTGTCTTATTGCGTAATCTGATAGGCATTATTGCTGTACTTCTATAAATTACTGTACATATTAACTAAATAAAAGTGGGATGTGATCAGACACATTCTTTTCACATCATTCCTTTAGGAAAAACTGTCCAGTCACAGACACACAGACACACAAACGGGAACAGAAGAGTGGAAAACCACTTAGTACAAGCTATCTAAATGCTTTCTTTCAGCTTGCTGTACTATCATAGCTGCACATGCTGATCTCTGCTAAAGGGTCCCCAGACAACATGAGACACAGATGCTAACCGCACTTATTTTGTAAATATTTTTCTCTGCACCTTAACAACATTGGACTAACGTTTTTGCACAGACTAGTCATTTCATGGCATGTAGAAGTAATCCTTCCCCTGTTGGGGCAGAAAAGAAAGGCATTAAATGTCACACAGATCCTTAAGCTGTTCATATTAAAAATGGGTCTTAACAGAAGGAATTTGGAGACTAAGGCCAAACAATGGTTGTTTGGGGAATAGTGCACAGCTAGGCTTGGATTTCCAAAGCTTTTCCTCTAATTTTTAACCTTCTTAACATGCATTCTGAAGTTTATTTTCAGTTGGCAAGAAAACACAGTAGGGATGAGTATACTCATAATATTCATTATTCATCAGAATGTAGACAATGATACACAAATTGAATGTTAGGACAGTCGTACAGTAAGGCCACATTCCCATTATAAGCTTAATTCAGTTTCCCTAAACATGAATTTGCCTGATCCCATTACTTTCAGTCGGAATCGCGTTCAATCTGGATTCTGAGGACGTACGTGACTCAAGTAGCTACTTTTTAAAAGCCGCTTTTCGGGGCTACCCTGTCCTCTTCCTTCTGCCATGAATTTGCCACCCATAAGGGACCCCTTCAGGGACCCTAGCTGGGTGGCTGCCGCTTGCCTGGATGGAGGAAAAACGGCAGCAGGCAGCCAGCGATTTTTTCCCCTCCTCTCCCCATTGCCCAGGGCACAGAGCTGCAGCGGCAATGCAAGCCCCCTTCGCCCGTCACCATCACAGCCTTAAAACATTCACACATCTCACCCAAACTTCGGCTGCTTTCCTCCCTTTTCCCTTTTTTAAAGCTCAGAACTTTCAAAATGGCAAGATCGTTATCAGGTGTGAAGTGCTTGGATTGCTACAGTGTAGCAGCTGCTGCTTTAAGGGGTGGATTATTACAGCTTGCTTTGGAAGCAAGCTATTGGTGGACGGAAACTCTCATCCCTTAACTCGGAACGGTTCCCACAGTAAAAAATGTAAAACATTTCAAGTGCACGAACTGGAATGGATTTTCTAACATTTGATTCATTACAAATCGAATGCCAAAAAAACCCCATTTGTGCACATCCCTAGAGCACAGTCTTCAGCTTCACTCAGGAAAGGACAGCATGGCCTGTACAAATCATACAGACTTAAGGCAAGTTCCCATTACCACTTTAAAACGGTTTCCAAACAGTTTGGATCCTCATCATTCTCACCCCCCAATCAATTAAAACAGTTACAAAATGGTTTGGATCCTCTTCGTCTCCATTCCCAATCAGTTTCAGGGGTATTTTGGGGATTATTTGGCTTAAAAACTAAATAAATAAACACTGGAATTTTCCAGTGTTTTTTCTGCTTTTGCTTTTAAAATATTTCCTCCTTAGTGCTGTGGGAACACTGGAGAATTCCCCTATACAACAGACTGTTTCATTGTAACAATTCTGCTTCACACCTTATAACAATGTTTCCTTTCCCACCCATGCATTGAAAGAGGCAATCCTGAGCAATTCTGGCTGTTTCCCTCCTTCCTTGATCTTTAAAAAGGGAAAGAGGTGAAGCTGTTGCAGGAACTGGGAGATATGTGTATGGCTAAGTGTGTGTGTATGTAGGCGGCGGCGGCAGCAGAGTGAGCGAGCCAGCCAGGGTGCTTTTTTTGGGGTGAAGCTGCTGCAGGAACCAGGAGATGCGTGTATGTTTAAGTGTGTGTGTGTGTGCAGGCGTTGTTGGCAGAAGAGCGAGCCAGCCAGCCAGGGTGCTTTTTTTGGAGGGAACCCCTGCTGGGGATGGTGGCTGTGGAGGTGGAGCAGGCGAACAGGGATTGAGTTGCCACTGCTGCCGTGCGCCCTGAGCAACTGGGTGAGACGGGTGGGGAAAGGCTGAGGAGGGGAAATAATCACTTTCCTCATCCTGTGGGGACAAAAATTGGGGTTGAATTGGATTGCCAGATGCTCCTTTTGCTTCCTTTTAACATGCTTTACATATCGATGTAGATCCCGATGTAAACAGCCTTGTATATAGCACTTTATTCCTTGAATGGGAACTCGCCTTCTGTTAACCAATTATGGGTTCTTCTATTGGTAGCTGATACCTGGGGCTCAGACCATCAGCCTTCGATCATGACAAGCTGTGTAAAATCAGGTTATGATTTGCCACTCCCTTTTTTAAAAAACATCACAAGCTATCGAGTGTCACCAACAAATATAGTCATGTCACTGTTAAATCATGAATAATTTATTTTAAGGTTTTTTTTAAATCACTGCCCCCCCCCCCAAAAAAAACAGATCACTGGAATGTTCCCATTCTTGTTCTCCTGATCCATTACTGTTCCTGTAACTGTTAACCCTTCAACTCATGTAGCAGTCTCTGGAGGGGAGCTTGGTCTGACCTGGGCCTCACATTCAAGAATGAGCCTCTGGATTCTATTTCTCTTTCAGAAGCAATTTATCTCTTCCCCATTCCGTTTCATGGGTAAGAAGATTTGCTAGAAGTGGCTCCTGATAAAACAAATTGCAGCACTCCTTCACTAAAAAGAGAAAAAAAATCATGTTTAAAATACTGCTTCATGATAAATATACAACCTAACAAGGAGTGACCTCACCTCATTCCAAGAAACTCCAGATTTATAATTCACTCTTTTTGGCATGTACTTTTAGTCATTTTTATTGTTATAATTTCATTTACCTTTTATAGAAATTATGCTTTAGTGTTCAGTATGGCAGAGTGCTTGTAGATGGCAAAAGGTAAAAGCGTCATGGGGAAAAAAAATCAAAAGGAGCGAAGAAATCCAGAGGAGGGGGGAAAAGATCTTATTAACATCAGCAGGTGTTTCCTCCTACAAGTATCAAGTAAACACCTCCCCAAAATTTCATCTAAATATAACTAACTGCTTGGGCATATGCTCTGAGCGAAATAATACCAGCAGTGCTCAGCATCCATTAAAGCTGCAAGAGACAAAGATTTTTCTATTTGGAAGTCTGGAGGTGGGGCAGGAGAGTAAAAGGAGGAAAATTGTTGCTTTCCACCCAAACACAGAGACATTTATATTACTGCCTACTTTCAATTAAAATAATTGTGGTTCACAGCTGCAAATTTATTTAAACCAGGTGGAAAACAGATGTTAATGTTTTGACTTTGGTTTTAACTACACAGGATTTTGAACTAGCTTAATGTCATTACATATCCCAAATTCAGAAATGTCCAGATGGTGGTGGCCAAAGCCTCATGAGGCTTTAAGACACTTAAAGACAAATCTACTTCTAAGATACTCAAGGCTTAATAAGTTCCCTTCAAAGAGACGGGGCAGATGCATTAAAGATAGATGTGAACAGAGTTGTTTCCATTCAGCTCTTTGTAGTAGGGTTTTGAAGGATTTCCCATTTGTACTAAAAATCAATTGCAACATGTCAGTAGAATCTGGTACAAAGTGTACTAAATTCTCTTGCTTTGCAAGCATCGTGGCCAATGGGAACAAAATGCAAGAAAGCAAGAAGTGGTAGGGCTTTGCCTGTTTTGCACTGCAGTGTGGGTGTTGGGCATTGGTCTCTTTTTAAAAGTGAAAAATGTGAAATAGTTTTATGACGGAATGTGTAGACTGCACATGTGGAAAGCACTAGGGGAAAATCGAAAAAGAAAGCATTCTGTGCAAAATAAGTGTCACCTTTTATAATGTTTACCAGTTTTTATTCACTTCTTTGCCCATTATTTTGAACACAGATGTAGGGCACTGTGCAAGAAGCACCAAGATAAAATGGAGGCTGGGCGATGATTGCTTTGGTGTGTTTTTGTTTTGTACTCAGAAGACACCAAAGTTTATATATATATATATACCTTTAGAAAGGCAGCTGGGAGATATCACCTGAGGGAACCAAGTGCCAGGCATCACTGAGGCAAGAAAGTGGATGTGTCACCAACAGAAAATGTCACTTATAATTATGCTTACTGAAGGAAAGGTCACACTGCACCTGCCCACTTAGACCATCCTTTCTCCTTAAGCACTAAAGCTCTGGAGTTTTCATAGTTTTGCATATGCACATAGGGAAAACAAACAAACAAACAAACACTGGAGTGGAATATAATCTTATATTCCAAGTTTCCAGCTCTCAGGAGAAGTGAAATCCAGTGCTCTAAATCACTGAAGATGTGCCTTTGCACATTATACTTAATTTTCCATTTCCATTTTTCAACAATATAGTGGGCAACCGCAATAACAAAATTAGTTTTAAAACTTTAGAAAAATACTGTCTGAAGTAAACCCTAGCTCATATTTTCTTACTGATTTAAGTATTAAAAGTCCGTGCACGGCATGGAAAAGGTAGATAAGAAATAAAAATATTTTCTCCTTCACACAACACTAGAACCAGATGGGTGGGAGAATTCCAAGCAACAAGGAGACCTCAGAAACTGAGAAGAGAGGGGACAGTAACCACCATTATTCAGCTAATGAGTTGATTAACAATCCATTTTGGTCTTATATCACATAAGTTCATGGAATTTATTTTTCTCTCCTTGTTTTGCCACTTTCCTTCTCCTGTCCCTTTTGACAGTTTGCCCAATAAAATAAAGCCATATATTTTACCAAGTTAGCCACAAAGAGACGTACTGGAAGAAGATGAAGTATTCTAGTACATATCCAGTTGTACCTGCAATAACTGAATAACTATGACTCTTTTTGCATTCACCTGATCAAGACAGCCACAGGTGCTCTGGGACACTCTACTTTGACACCTACAGCATCTGAGGCCACCGCAAACTTCCACAGCTGTAGAGCAGTAAAACCTGATCTACACCTTTACCAGAAGTGTCTAGTATGCTCCCAATAAGTTCCCAGATGCAGTGTTCACACTACTTCCTGGTGCAAACAGTCACTCACCACATCACAATCACCATAGCAACAGCCCGGCATATGCCAGAAGTTGCTTGGCCTTTGCCATGGCAATGCAGAGCATGTAGGTAAGTTGGGGATGTAGGTAAGTTACTATCCCACTGAACTTAAATGCAAAAAGGCCCAGAACGTTGTTTCATTTCACACAGGATAATGTGTATATTTTGAAGCTCCTAGTGTGCCAGCAGAAAGTGAGAGGCTGGCCTTTGATTCTGAGACCTCAGCAACTGAGAACAGAGAGGACAGACAGGGACCACTACTATTCAGCTAATGAATTGATTCACAGGTCCCATTTAATAACATTTTGGTTCTTTATCACTTATGTTTCACGAAATGTATTTTTCTCTTCAATTTTAAAATGAATTTGTTGCTACACAGTTTCATATCCTCCACCACCTTCCATTGGAGAGGTACGTGAACAAAATCTGTGTATTTGGTTTGAAACTGAACAGAACACCCGTTGGTTTGGCTTGACAGTAAACCATTTGATCAATTTTCCCAGTGGAAAAAGCCCTTTTTCAAATGCAAACTCGCAGCAAACACAAATTGTTCAGTCAGGTTGTTCATGTTTGCGAGCAGGAGACTGATTCAGTTTAAATCAAATTTCCAAATATCTGAACTAAATATTCGGTTTAATGTGAACAGCATCAAACATGATCTCTTCAATAGGATTCTCAAATATGAAGCAAACTTGGCACATCTTTACATTCACTTTTAATGTTATTGGTGATTTGATAAATTTCCTTTATTATGGAGCTGCCTCATCCAAGGCCCTCCAGATGTTCCTGAAGAACATCTGCTAGCGTTCCACTCTGGCTAGGGCTGGCACAGAAGGAAAGGAATGGAATTGTGCAAGCTGCTACAGCTCAACAACATCTGGAGGGCTGAGGATTGAACACACCTGCTCTGTTGGTTATTTGATTACATTTTCTTGTCTGATCTCATCATTGCAAGCTGACCAGAGACGTTTCGCTAGAGGGTTGCACATAAACTGCATAAATAAATATGCTTGAAATTGTTATCACTAAATATCCACTCCTCACTTCACCACATGAGCTTAAATGCTCATAAACAAAGGTTATCAAAAAACTGGTTTTATATTGCCAAGAAGTTTGCATCCAGCACTGAGGCAAAATAACACGCATTTTGCCACTTCCCCTTTCTTCCCCAAAAAATCATACATAGCTCTTTGAATAAAATAAAACCATACATTTTACCACGTTAGCCACACAGGGACTTATCAGAAGAAGATGAGAACAATCTAGTACTTATCCAGTTTAACTTCCAAAAACTGAATAAACTTAAGTGTAAGATATCATGGGTAATTCTGCCTGCTTTTGGGAAGCCTCCATATAAATAAACAGCACACCTCAACGGATCTAAGGAGTTTGCCAGAAATCTTATTAATGGTTAGTAGAAAGATGCCATATGGAGCTGAGATGAAGTTCACTAGGAGCACACAGTAGGAAAATGTGTTGCTAGCTGTGAAGAGAACAAAAGGATGCAGAGGGGAAAACAGAAGCTCTTAAATGATACAACACGTGTGTCTATAGATTATTCATTAAGTGCTTGCGCATACGCCAGCATAGCTCTAATTACTGAAGTTCATTAGAAGACAGGGCTTTCTCTTGCTAAACTGGCAAACTCTCCTTATCATTACATGAACAACTGAAATCTTGTTTCCACTAATGTTTAACCTGGCGTTAAGTTCCATTTTTCTAGAACTGCAGTGACAGGTAATGTTTGTACCTACACTAGTCTTACACCCACAAGATCTCAAATGTTGGTTGTAAAATCATTAGTTGCATTTGGATCTTCGGGCAGTCAGATCCTCTGAAGATGGTATCGCAATTGTATCTGAAAGCTTAGGTTCAAAACAAAACTATGGAACACGGCATAAAAATCCAAACTACATACACAGTAAATAATAATATTTGACAGGTCATCCAATTAAAAAACAAACAAACTGGTATCCTGAAGTAACTAGACAGCAGTTAAGGGGTTAGGGAAACTTGGGAGGGCCTTCTGGGTCATAGCCTCCAGATTATAGAATAGTCTTCCCTCTGAGCTGCATGAGACACCCTTGTTGTATGTATTGAAAGGACAGGGAAGATATACCTCTTTATCTTGGGCCCCTTCTAGATTAGCAGATGAAATCCACAGTATTTTTTAAAAAATGCAGCTGGTCCAGACTGCAACAGACGCTTGTAGCTTCCTGCTTGGGGAGCTGTGAGACTTCCATGTGGCACACACGGTCACATGGGGTGAGGCGTATGTCACATAGAATGGGACAGCCAATGAGAGCCAAGCTGTAGTCTCAGCTCTCACTGGCTGTTCTCACCATCGTGTCCATCTGGTGGGAAGCTTCAAATTTCCTAATTGTTGTGCAGTGAATGCTGCTATGTCAGCATTAAGTAAATTTGCAGTAGCACAGCGTCAAGAAGCCTGGATGCAGCCCTGGTCTTTTGGCTGAGAAAACAGGATGCCTTCCTCATGAAGGCATGGTTATTGCTTTAGCTAATTTATTTTACCTGATTTACAATGATTTTTATGTGACTTACCATGAGACCTTCATGTATAGGGCGGGATAAAAATAAAATAAAAGAAACAAGCAAAAACAGGATTACATTACTATACAACATGTGCCAAACACAAGACTCAATCGGTTAATCTGTCTGCATAGACGAAAGAGAGAAAAAATCTCACTGCCTACAGAAGGGATTACATGCAAAAAAAGAGCTTTTGTATTACGTTTCTGTTTGTGGATTTTAGCAGTTTTTAACTGATTTGATTATCTTCCATCCTTTTTACTTCACAAGAAAGCTTCTAGAAGTAGGATGTAACACATATCATGGGGATAGAATAAATAAAAAGCTTTCTAAGACTTCCCTTCAAGGTGTACTTTAGAAGGCACTGTCTTTGATATGAAACAAGGGAAAGCTTTTTAATTTGTTGCTGATGTTTTTTTACTTTGTTTTAAATATTTATCTCTTGCCCTTCACCTGAAGGTCCCGGGACAGTTCACAACATTCAATAAAAACATTTAACACACTCACAACCCCCAAAACAAACAAAACTAAAATTAACTAGGTTTTAAAATGTGATATGTACCATTTTGAAATGTGCCCAAAGATAAATCAACAAATAGTGCACCAATACAAATCTGCAACATGATCCTGAGGGCGAATCCCCACAGCAAGCTTATTTTGCTTTCCCTAAACCGAAATAATAGGACAGGATGCAAACGTGAATTTGCCTGTTCCCATTACTTTTAACTTAATAGCGTTGGATCCAGATTCTGAGGATCGTACGTGGCGTACGTGACTCAAGGGGGGACTCAAGTGGCTACTTTTTAAAAGCCGCTTTTCGGGGCTGCCCTGCCCTCTTCCTCCTGGCATGGACGCGCCACCCATAAGGGACCCCTTCACCGAGCCTAACTGAGTGGCTGGGTGGCTGCAGCTTCCATGGATGGAGGAAAAATGGCAGCGGGCAGCCAGCCAGCGATTCTTTCCCCTCCTCTCCCCATTGCTCAGGGCACACAGCAGCGGCGGCAACTAAAGCCCCTTTGCTTTAAACATTCACATTCAGCTGCTTTCCTCCCTTTCCCTTTCGAAAGTCAGAACTCCAAAGAGCTAGAATTGCGCAAAATTGCAACATTGTTATTCTAACCATCAAGGTGTGAATTGGTTCCATTGCTACAGTGTAGCAATCCCTGTTACGTGGATTTTTACACTGAAATCACTGTCTTTGGAAGCAAGCTATTGGGAGAGGAAAACCCTAAACATGGATTCTCATCCCTTAAAACAGTACTGTCCACACAGTAAAAAATGTAAAACGTTTCAAGCGATCCGGAGTGAGACCTGTTGAAATCAGGATTGAGATTCACCATGCTTTGGGGTGGTTTAACACGGGAAAAGTATGTTAAGCCAAACTTCCGTGCGGACTCCAAGGATTGAAAATGTTTTGAATCCGAGATAAGGTTGCCGTGAAGACACGGCCTGACAGTTTTAAATGATAGTTGAAGCTGGATTATGAAGCAATAAAGCTGACTACAACAGGGGCTCAATATTGATTTCTTTTGTCTTCTAATGAAGGGGAAAGCGATTACAAAGTAGAAAGATGGGGAGAATAGAAAAATCAAATTTAAAGAAGGAAAGAAAAGCTTTTGCTACACTAGGCCTTATTTTGGATTATATTCAGGTGCAGACCATGACAGGTACCAGATGGAGAGAAACATGGACATGGCAGATACTTATTCCAGGATATAATCAGAATATGGCCCAGTGCAGAAAAAACCAAAAACAGAAGTGTCTGCATAGTAAGAATCTTTGCCTGATAGAACCACTGGTTTACTCTGTCTACTTAATCTACCACCATTGACATATGCCCCCAATAATCAAGAACTTTCTGCACACCTCTGGTGGTCTGCCACACTGTTAACACTGGTAGACAGTGGAGCATGTCTCCTGTGTAGTGAACTACCAGGGACCCATATCAGTGGCACACCACACAGTGCCACTTAAATGCAACTCCTACAGGTCCTGACCCTAAGAGCTTTTGTTCTAGCCCTCAGATGTATGGAAGTGCAGCCGTGAAGCTCACACAGGCTTTGAAGTGGCTGCACGGCTGGGCTGGGCTGGATCAGTGCTATTGTTCTGATGGTGCTGGACCCTCCCACACCTTCCCATGCTCCCCATGCTTGGAAACTCACTGATTCTGAACATGGGCCTTTCTGTGCAGAAAGCGATCCGGAGTGAGACCCAAACATGGAAAGAAAGACATATATATAAGTACTGAAAAGAAAACTGGTTCCTATGCGGTACCTGAGGAGTTATAGAGGTGTTCAGTATGAATTGACAGTTAATGAACCAGACCAGAACTATGCCGTGACTTCTACCGCCAGGTGCATAGATGTTCAACGGTCTTCGAAATAAGAAAGTGTTTTCAGTCCTTACTGAGCTGCTGAGCAAAGTGTTTCCCAACATGATTAAAACTCTCTTTTGCACAGCTCACCTACAGAATATTTTTACAGAATATAAAACATGCCAACAGAATAAGCAGCACACAATGATCTCTTTTTAAAGAAAGAAAACCCGGCAACTTTTTATACACAATTATATTTGGCTTTATTTTAAGACTCTTTTTCTACAGAATCCACTCTCTCTGCCTGTTTCTTCTGTGAGGCGCTTGGCTCTTCTGACATTTACCTTATTGTATTCTCTCCTTCTCCTTTTGTTGTTGTTTAAATCCCAATGAGTTGGGCTTATCATTGTGCTTTTATTTCCCTATAGTAATAAAACTCTATTATGATGCTTGGCAGACCATTCAGACTGCTGCAAGAGGCATCTCAGAAAAGGAAAAACTGTTTCCCACAAAACGTTTCTACTTGATTAAATAGGCTGCTCTCAGAAAGGACAAGTACCCACAATCTGTAAGTTTTAAATTAACTAGAACAAACAGAATTCTCCTCCTTTTTTGTTGCTTTCAAGAAAAGAAAATATGGCTAGCACGACATGCATGTGCAAAAGTATATACTTTTTAATAATGGAAGAGATAAATATTAATGAAGGAGGAGGAGGAGGAGGAGGAGAAGAGTTGGCTTTTCTAGCCCACGTTTCTCACCCATTTAAGGGGAGTCAAAGCGGCTGACAAACCTTTCTGTTCTCCCCACAACAGACACTCCTGTGAGGTAGGTGGGGCTGTGAGAGTTCAGAACAGAGCTGTAACTAACCCAAGGTCACCCAGCTGGCTTCACGGGGGAGGGCAGAATCAAACCTGGTATTCCCAGATAAGGAGAACCTTATTTCTTATACTTTGTAGCAGGTTACAGTAAACTTTTCTTTCAGAACACAGCCCTTGTCAATATAGTACAGCAATGCGGTTACAGAATGGAGCAAACCACTTTGGACTGTGAGGTAGTTGTCGTAACAGAAAACCTATTTTTCTAAATCTCTTTTCTGCTAAATCTCTGCCAGATAGAAAACTGTTAACAAGACAGGTTAAGATTTCACAGTTTGCTAGTATTTTAATTTTATGAACTAAGTAGAGCCTACCCTTTCTTCACTTACCTGTTTGTGATCCGAATCAGTGGGTCTCCAACAGTTAGTCCCACTGATTCTGACCACAGAAACGCATGGTCCAGAACAGCCCTGTCTGCATAATGGCACTGATCCAGACCAATCGGTGCCATGGTTGCAAAGCTTGTACAAGCTTCATAAGAACATAAAAGTGTAAGAGGTACCCTGCTAGATCGGGTCACAGCTCATCTACTCCAGCACCCTGTCTCACACAGTGGCCCACCAACTGCTTCTGGGCATTCTCAAGGAGAAGACAAAGACCAAACATTTGTTTGTTCTCAACTCCCTGCAATGATCTTTAATGCAATTCTGCCTGTCTCTCCAGCCTGGAGGTGGTACCTAGGTATCCATTCTGGTAGCCCATGGTACACCTGACCTCCATGAATTTATTTAATCCTTTCTTAAATCCACCCAGGCTGGTTGATGTCACTACCTCTTCTGGTTCCTAGCCACAGAGCAACTGGGGAACACATGCTTCTTCTGGTACTTCATAACATGGAAGGCATGCCTCCCGAGTTTTGAATCAGAGCCTTCTGGTACACCAGTAAACTCAATTAAAGAGGTCTACTGGTGATACCAAACAAGGCCTCCCTAATCTGGACCATGCTCCATCTAATGCAGATGGAGAAGATCAGCAGGGGGCTGGACTTCACAGACTGGCACTACATAGCCCTTAATTCTGGATTAAGCGTCAATAAAGAAAGGGGCTATAATTATTTCGACATGGGAAGCTTTATATAGTGTGTCGCCCAAATTCAGCATGACTACCATCATCTAACCGGCATTCCTGAGAAGGAGTCTCCTGATTGAGATGACGCTCTGTCTAAAGCAGATGGAATGTTCTAGCAGGGAGGTCCAGAGGAAGAAAAAGAAGAGGAGGAAGAAGAGTTAGCTTTTCTACCCCGCTTTTCTCACCCATTTAAGGGGACTCAAAGTGGTTCACAAAGCTTCCTATTCTTCTCCCCACAACTGAACACCCGTGAGAGCTCTGAAGAGAGCTGTGACTCACCCAAGGTCACCCAGCTGGCTTCCTGGAGTGGAATCCCAGATAAGAGTCTTGTTCCCTAACTACTAGACCAAACTGGCTCACAACCACAGAGGACCTTGTTCCTCACTAAAGGTAAATGCAGACGACCCAAATGCTCCACAATAAGCACCTAATAGACTGTTTCATGCTTTTTCTGCCTTAAAAAAGAAGCAGAGATGAAAAGTTAAGCTGACTCATTTGCAGAGACATGTCACAAACTGATTTGCCAGACAGCACTACATATGGCTGCATATTAATATAAAATACCTTGAAAACGTTTTCCTAATGCTCTCATTTGTCATGTAATAGAGAGCTAAGTGCATCCAGCTTTAGTCTCATGGAAGGATTTTTATAAACATATTAGGAAGAAAAGCTGTTCATTTGAATTCCACAGGGTTAACACCTTCTGTCAAAAGTTTCCAAACAGATTTACAGATTAAAAAATCATAGCACAGATTAGCTGTAAATCAAAACTGGGTTTTGTGCTGGGGTGGGGGAGATGAGTTATACTGTATATCTTACTCCAAACTGATACATCTTAGAGACAGCAGAGTGTAATGTTTAGAATTTAAGTTATGAAAATCTTTGTCACCCATGAAGCTCTCTAGATGACCTTGAGCCTTTCTGTACTTACATGTTAATCTGGACCAAGAAACTGCTAAGAACACATTGTCTGCATGGGAGTACAGTAGATCCAGATCAGAAATGTGGTCTACATCCCTGCTGGCAATCCTCAGTGCACATTTGCCGTCCTAAAGCCCACTCAGTGCAGATGTCTCTGCCTGTGGTTGATCTGAATCTAGCTAATATTCAGTTAATACTAGGGATGCGCACAAATGTTCTAAACATTTGAAATTCGATTGAATTAGACTGAATGTGGACATTCAAATTCAAATAGAATGTCTCCACATTCGAATTTGAACATTCAAACAAATTTCGAATGTTCCAAAACATTCATTCGAATATTCGAATGATTAAAAAGTACTGATACGTATGCATTACATACGTATCTGTACGAATCCCATACGTATCTGTACGCATTTGCACTTATAATAAGTGACAAAAACGGGATGCGTACGAAATGCCTACAGATACGTATAATACATACAAATGCTGTCGACATTCATATCTTCCAATACGAATGTTGTCTACATTTGTATCTTCAGATTCAAATCTAACATTTGAAAGAATAGATTCAAATGTATTCTATTCAAATTGGATTTTGTTGCATTTGAATTCCAAACATTCAAATTTAATCTAATGTTTTTGTATTTGATTCGACTCGAATTTGAATGCAAACAAAACACATTTGTGCATATCCCTATTTAATACAGTTTAACTGAGGCAAGTGCAGAAAGGACTATTGACACTATAATTCTTTGTCAGTCTCACCTATCTCACAAGGTTGTTGGAAGAATAACACAGGAATAAGAAACAGCAATATAGATGTCTGGAACACTTTACAAGAAGGTACATTTGAATCTAATAACCCCAGAACATAGTAAGCAAGAACTGGAGGAATTTTACAGCAGGAAAACTAAGACCAGCAGAGAGAAGATAAACTTGGATCAGCTAAACCCAAGAACTCAGATTTTCTTCTTATGGTTTGACATTGCTTTCAGACACTACATCATAAATTCTCTTTATGGGTTGCATTGCTTTCAGACACTACATCTTGCTTCAGGTACTATATCATAAATTTTCTGGCTTTGCAACAATATGAATATATTCATTAACTCATAAGATACCATCTCGACCTTCTGCCCCAACACAGATGTCACCACCCTTTTTTCCACAGATGGCCCTTTATAGTTCACCTGCTTTGTTCTAATTCGTTAAACACATCAAAATTAGCTGGTTAAAGGTTTGAATCTAGGTTGGAGTGTTTTCCTGGGAATCAGACATAAAGGAGCTGCTCACAGAGACATCAAACAGCTTCAGGTTTCCCCATCTGGTTCCTGACTGGCAGAAACCTCCTGCGTCAATGCTGACAGATAGGACCGATCAAGCAACATAGCACAGGAAGCAGATAATTTGTATGTGAACAGTAAGCGGAGATTAGGAAATTATATTTGTATCCCACCCTTCCTCCAAGGAAACATGAGTGACATTTGATCCCCACATCAACACTGTGATACCTCCTAAAGCTCAAGAAAGAAAGCAACTTGGCCAAGCCCTTTTAATCCAAAACTTAACCTGGCTTTCTGGCATGTGTAATGTCATTTCTTTCTTTTGCTGCATTCACACCAAGGTTTTAATTGCATTCTCTCATTATGAACGCAGAGTGAAGCTGGATTAAAATGTAGCTGTGAATGCACCCCTCCCTCCCTTCCCATTAAGCTTCAGTAAGATTTTCAAGAAATACATAAAACCACAAAACTTACAAACAAAAACATTCACAGGCTGCATCCAGATGTTGATATTTGGATAATATATATGCTGCAATATTTGGATATTCCGGAATGAAGCATGGGTATCCAGGCTGCAATATTTGGATATGCTGGAATAAAGCATGGGTATCCACGCTTTATTCCAGCATATCCAATTACAGCAGAATACGTAGCCAATGTCTGGATGTAACTTTACACATGTTACACATAACGAAAGAAAAAAGAGTGGAGGGAAAATAAAAAAAATAGAAGTAACAAAAGAAACTAAAAATGATTTCAAATCTCCCCTTTGAGAGGGATCACTCTGGGCTGGAACAATACTATTTGCATGGCAACAGTATGTCCTAGCCTAGGCGCCATGCCAGCCGGCCTGATGAGCTCCAAAAGTCAGGAATGTTCTGAACCCAGAGCCTTTGAGGGACCCATTTTGATGATGCAGTAAGGTGTGTCCCTGTAACTGAACATGGAGGCAGGCACCTTGAAGTTTAGGTACTGAAAAATACATTCAGCATATATTCTCAGTAGCTCTAATCTCTTAAACCATTATTTACTTATGGCCAGTCTTTCATGGTGCCTAGGCAAATCATAAACATAATTATTACACTCTCAGTCATACCCTAATTCCCAAAGCTGAAAACTATTAACTAGTAATTTAATATTAGACCTACCTCCAAAGAACTCATGCACAACTGCTAGACACACACACACACACTGCTATCATAATAATCCTGTAAGACACACTTGGCAACAATGGATGGCCTAGGAGGCACCATCAAATATAATAATAATGATGGGAATATGCATGCATAACCTGAGTGCCACACATGGGAGTATTCTTGTTGCATGTATCCTGCCACATGGACACAGGAAAAAGAGAGAGTGCTTGATTTTGCACTCTAGGAGTGCCTTAGCAAGTCTCTCTTCCTATTTCAGACTGGGTATTATGTGGTGCCTATTACTGGCACAGCTGACAAGCAACAGTCTCGTCAGCTGTAGAACACGCCATACACCAATAGTATGACATAGAGCACATCCTGCAGGTGCAGCCACAACAAACCAATCCAGGGCTGTTTTTGCACTAGCAACAAAGTCCCCTTTAGGAACCCGAAAGGTACTCAATTGGTACAGATCTGTTACATACCATCCACACACAAGACCCCTTAAGAAGCCCATTAGGATCCCATTCTGAACATGCTGTACCCACATGCGCCAGCAAAATCCAGATTTAATGGGGTCTTTGGGCCTTTAAATCTGGATTAACAATAGATCCCTTTAATGGTGTCTTCAATACTGTTTCCGCTGTGAAGACTGGATCAGAGGCTGCACATCCGCACATCTACTGGGGCAATGGGGTCCGGGGCAGGCTTAGAGTCTGCCATTTGCAGCTGGGTGGCTCCCACTCCACTCCTCAACACACAGACTATGTAGGCCCGCATGTCCTTCACAGGGGTCAACGAAGTTAAGCACAAGCTTTGTAGTGGCTATGTAGGCAGCTACGAAGCTCACTGTAACTGGAAGTGACCCCTGACTGACAGCTACACGGGCCAATCACACTGCACTACCAGCAGACCTTCCTGCTCGGGTCTAATCAGAGCTTCAGAATGGGTGCTACAGAGTCTGCATGGCAGCCCTGGCACCCATTGCAATCAGGTGATAGGCAGCCTGCGTGGATGCATGGGGTCCTCACCGTGATGCGGATCTTCAAGGACCAGACTAAATGAGAACCAGATATCTTCTAAATCTGGACTAACAGAGGTATGTGCAAAAACAGGAGGGGCCTGATGCTCTAGGAACAGGATATTCCTGTTCTCAGTGGCTGTATGATCACAGTGTAAGTGAAACTGCATTTGCCAACCACAGGTCTAATACTCTAATCACAACAAGAAAAGGATTTTTTTTCCACTCAAATATCCAGAAGACACGTTTGGTGTTATATCGTCCATGTATCAGTAGGCAGTTTAATTAACTAAGCTGTTGCAAATGCTTCAGAAGATCCAACTTATTGAAATAAATGCCAACTAGTCACAAAACTAGAGACGAAAGATGATCCTCTTCTATTCTCTGTGCAAAGACTTCCATGGGTTATCCTACCCCACTCTGATCATATATAAGAAATACCAGATGGCTCAATCAAGACAGACATGACTGGGGAAAGGCGGGGGGCTGCAAAAAAGAGAAGTCTTTGGCTCCCCTTCAGTCTTATCTGGATCCAAGCTCATAATTTAGTAGTAAACGAATCAACAGTGAGTTTGCTTTTTTTGGTTAGATAGATGCCCCAGGACAGGAAGAACACATGACTGAGAAGCTCAGTTATGTTTTGTTGTTTTCAATTGGCTCTGGCATGTTTTATTTTTGATGCAATATGCTTTTGCAAATTATATCTTGTGGGTTGTTGTTTTTTACTAATTATCTAATTTGTTTTCTAATTTGTTGATGTACCTGATTATCTATTATTATTATTTGCTGATCTTTTGAAGATACAGTTTTGAAGATACAGCCTTGTAATACTACACACAAAGTGCATTTGGTTAGCATTTAGTTATGGTTTGAATTGTTACAAGAAGCAATGTGGGAGTTGGGAATTGCATATTTTGTCATTTTGATGGTTTGTAAAATGCCTTGAGTAGAGTAATGCAGGAAAGGGAGCAGGCACATTGAAAATGAAATGAAATGTATTTATTCATTTGATATATTTCTAGACTAACTTTCAGGAACAAAATCCGTCCCAAACAGATATATTTTTAAATATTTCCAATCCCACTCTTCATCTCTATGAATATCACAGTAGAATAAATAAAATAAAATATAACTCTACCCTATGCTATTTCAACAGAACAATCTATTCAGGACAGCCACAAATATCAACTAACCTCACATCTTAGCAAATTCAAAAAGATGGAATCCTTGCTTATCTCTGAACTATGCTGAATTCATTCAAATTTAATAAACCCTAAAACGCATGTTAACTCTGACTACTGAAAAAGTAACTATGAGAATCGGTCAATAGGTTTCTGTACACTTATGATGCACCATTGACATATCATGACTACATTCTTCAGTTCCACACAACAGAGGAGAACCCACCAGAAAAGCTACAATACAGTGTAAGAACATAAGAGGAACCCTGCTGGATCAGGCCACAGCCCATCTAGTCCAGCATCCTGCCACACACAGTGGCCCACCAATTGCCCATGGGCATTCCAAGCAGAGACAAGGGCAAACCTTCTCCTGCTCTCAAATCCCAGCAAATGGTCTTGTAAGCGTTCTGATTGTCCACACCGTCTGAAAGATGTACTTCGACATTCATTCTAGTAGCCATTGATACTTCTGTCATCCATAAATTTGTGTAACCCTTCCTTAAAGCCATCCAGGCTGGCTGCTGTCACCACCTCCTCTGGCAGCAAATTCCATAGACCGATGAGCCTCTGAGTGAAGAAATACGTCTCCTTGTCTGATCCGACTCTCCTACCCATCAGTTTCATAGAGTGCCCTCTGGTTCTACTGCTGTGTGATAAATAAATTTTCTCTATCCACCTTTTCTATACAGTGCATATAATCCAAACCCATATAATAGTGCCTCATTTGTCGCTTTAGAGAAATGGGGGCTGGGGTGGGGTAATATTCAGCTCGGAGTCAGGCCTTCTCAGTGGTAGCACCTTCACTTTGGAAAGCCCTCCCTCCTGCTGTTTGTGAGGCGCTTGTTCTTATGCAATTTATAAGCACCTAGTGAAAATACATATTTTTATGCACTCATTCTCTGAGTGACTGTTTCTCCCCTGGCCAACTCTGTTTTTACCCTTGTTCTTAATGCTAAGATTCTGCCACAGAAATAATCTGTCATATCCAAAACATCTATCTATCTATCTATCTATCTATCTATCTATCTATCTATCTATCTATCTATCTATCTATCTATCTATCTATCTATCTATCTATCTATCTATCTATCTATCTGTTTTAACTGTTTTGTACTTTTAAAATTGTATTTTTACATTTGTTTTATTTTTGATACTGTTTTTATACATCTGTTTTAAATGTTGTGAGCCGCCCAGAGACCCCCGGGTATGGGGCGGCATATAAATTGAAATATAAATATAAATAAATAAATAAATAAATAAATAAATATCTACCTACCTACCTACCTACCTACCCACCCCACTCTATACCCCAAGGGTTTCAGGATGGGTTACAAGATATAAAATGAACACATTAAAATGTGCGTCTTCCCTTGGAAATCATATTCCTTTGCTGTTCTGTGCAGTCGTCATCTCCACTAGAGTTTGGCCACAGCATGAAAAATAAAAAATAAAAAATAAGAAGCCGCTCTCTATGAAATTAGGCTGCAGCGTCTGTCTGGCCTGCATTTGCAACATCCTGTTTACAGTCGCGCTTGGATGGCAAGCAAAGCAGATGCTATAAAAGCTCATAAAGTAAATAAATATAAATAAATAGGATTATGTCACTGCAAATGAAATGATTGCAAGTGTGCAAGGAATATGTAATAGGAAGAACAGATGAATCACTAAGCAGCAATGATCCTCAATACAAGGGAAAACTGCAGGGAGGGAAGGAAAGACAGTGATAAAAAACTGAGTTCAAGTGTTCTGCTTGCCTAGGGGATCTGTGGGTCTATACATAGTCCATACCTTACCAAAGAGGAACTCTCACAGCTGCAAAGCAATTATTTATCACAGAAGCATCTAATCACACAGCAGTGCAGGGATATTATTCTAAAGAATGCCAATCCAGTGGTTTGGTCTTTAAAGTCGTTTGGCAGAGCAGGGCCTGAAAGAATATCTGCCCTAGTGATCACATCAATGAATCTACTCTTCCCATCTTTTCACTAGTGCAGTCACTTGCACAGGTTTTTTTTATTTTACATATTTTTATACCACTTATTAAAAATCTCAAAGCAGTTTAACAAAAAGGGCAAAAAGCAAAGGTTAAAACACTGAAACAGATAAACAGTGTTTATCAATGTTTTCCAAGCATCTCAAATAAGTAAGTATAGGAGTCCCTTTAAGCCTGAAAGGGTTGTGCAACTCAAGCAGTGGTACCACCACTGAAAAGGTTTGGCTGAAAAGGTCCAAGAATTGAACATTCCATAACACGTAGGACCCACAACCTGTGCAATTTAAAAAAGGTCTATAATAGGAAAGGAACTACTTTCTGTTTTTCAGTTTCTTTACTTCTCTATGGACAGTGTTGGGAATCAATGCTTTTAAATTTATTCATTAATGAAGATGGGATACATAGTGAAATAGCAAAGTTTGCTGATGATACTAAAATATTTAGGGCAATAAAAACTGAAAAAGATTGACAAGAGCTCGAGAGGGATCTCTTAGCATTGGGTGAATGGGCAACTAAGTGGCAAATGTGCTTTAATCTTAACAAGTGCAAAGTAATGCACATCGGGGCCAACAATCCACATTATGTCTATAAACTGATGGGGTCTGAGCTTTCTGTAACATACCAGGAAAGGGATCTCGGGGTTCTGGTGGACAATTCGATGAAGGTGTCAACCCAATGTGCAGTAGCAGCAGCAAAAAAAGCTAATTCAATGCTGGGAATAATTAGGAAAGGAATAGAAAATAAGTCAGCAAGTGTCATTTTGCCTCTTTATAAATCTATGGTGAGGCCACATTTGGAATATTGTTATCAGCTTTGGGTGTACAGGTATCGTAAGAAGTTTTGACTGCAAAACCTGAATTTGAAATAAACAGGGTTTTGATTTATGAATTTGGAGCTGAAGAACACGTGTCGGTAAGAAAAAAAATCCTCCATTCATTCCTCTCTATATTTCTTAATTTTTGGCTACGGCTAGGGAATTTTTCTAGTGTTAGGAATTTTCTATTATCTTTCTGGCTTTTATATATTTTTCTTTGAGATTTGTAATGGCTCTCGTGGGAATTTTATGCTCATTTTCTCAGGTTTTTACCTATAAAAGACAGTTTGATGCTGTTTGGGGGAATTTTTGCTGCATAACTACAAACTAATTGTTTTAATAAAAGGGGATGGTCTCAGCTTAATGCACAAAGATATCTTAATGTAAAATACTCATTTACTTAGCCATGTTTGGGATTTTGCATGTCTTTTTGGATGTTTAAATGGAGTATGTCTCTCAGATGACTTTACATTTCATTTTAACTTTTTTTCTGTATTTCTAATAAATTCTTTTCCACTGATTTAACAAGAAATACTGGCTTTTTTTACATTTTTCATTATGTAAAAACCTATGTAAACGGTTCAGCTACAAATTCCCTGGGAGTTTAAATTTGAGGTATTTGGGGGCTTCAAATTAATCCAAATTATCCAAAATTTTACTTTACATTTGCTTTCAACCTCAAAAAGGATACTGTGGAATTGGAAAAGGTGCAGAAAAGGGCAACCAGAATGATTAAGGGTCTGGAACACCTTGAAAGATGGTGTTTATCTAGCTGAAGTATATAAAATCATGCATAGTACAGAAAAGGTGGATAGAGAAAATTTCTTTTCTCTATCACACAATACTAGAACCAGAGGGCACTCTATGAAACTGATGGGTAGGAAAGTCGGATGCGACAAGGGAAGTATTTCTTCACCCAGAGGGTCATTGGTTTATGGAATTTGCTGCCGGAAGAGGTGGTAACAGCTACCAGTCTAAATGGCTTTAAGGTAGGGTTAGACAAATTTATGGACGACAGATCAATGTCTACTAGAATGAATGCCTAGGTGCATCTTTCAGTGTGTGGGGGGGGGAGCAGGATGCTTCTAACGCCATTTGTAAGGATTCAAGAGCAGGAAAAGGTTTGTCCTTGTCTCTGCTTGAGATGCCCATGAGCATTTGGTGGGCCACTGTGTGCGATGGGACACTGGACTAGATGGGCTGTGGCCTGATCCAGCAGGTCTTCTCTTATGTTCTTATGACTCATGCTTGGCTCTACAAAGCCTTCAGTTTTCTATATATTCAAGGACCTAATAAAAGACATATCTGAATCCTTCTTTTAGCTAATGTATGCAGCACTATAGGATTTAAACATACGCTTGCTCTACATATAACCCAGCCAAGCTGAATGCAGTCCACCAATGACATACGCTATGATGTGTATTCAGCAGCTGACACATTTGACAATTATAACCGAGTTATAGATACCATAAAAGCCCTGTAGCTTATTGATTTATTACTACAGTTACATACAGCCTTTCTGCCAACACATTTGCAGTTTGAAGTAATAGCTTACAGTTTAAAAGATGAGATGCAGAATGAAGAAAAGGAGCATGAATAAAGTAAGATCCTATGACCTCTCTGTGCAATATGGATTGGAGGAAGTTTGGAGGAAAATGCCAAGGACCTTACTGCCTAATGTCTCTCTTTCAGGTACACAATTGGGAAGGGCGCATATAGGAGACAATGCTTTATTAAGAACGTAAGAGGGACCCTGCTGAAACAGGCCACAGCTCATTTAGTCCAGCATCCTGTCTCACTCAGTGGTCCACCAACTGCTTGTGGGCTTCTCAAGAGAAAGACAAGGGCAAAAACTTCACCAGCTCCCAAATCCCTACAAATGGCCTTTAGAGGCACCAAAGCACTTTTTAACTTTTTTGCTGTTATGCTGCTCTTATGTGCCACAAACTGTTCCACCTTTCACAAACATACGCCAATACAACATGACAGTGTGGTAGGGTTCTATCCAATAATCCTATTTTCACTTTCCCCTCTTCTTTGCACTCTTTTGTTTTCACCTTGGAACCGCTAGGAGCAGCTGTATTTTTGCATCCCCCCTCTAAGAAAAGATTAATGGCATTGAATAGGGATGTGCACAAATTTTTTACTCCTTTTCGCTTTGCATCGAAGCAAATAGGACAGAACTTTGCATTCATGCAAATGGAACCACTTTGAAGGTGCTAGGCCTCGAATCTGCTTTGAATCCCTGCTGCCAACCAGCCACACCTCGGAATCTGCTCCAAAGCTCTGAATAAAGGCAAAAAAGCTTTCACTCTGCATGTGAACGTCAGCCTTCATATATACCCAATATTCAGTTCAAACCTTTGCAGAGAAACTTCCTTGTCTGAAGAAACAAGATTCTGATGTCAACCACCAGTGTCTCAAAGAAAATAAGATGACAGGTATCTGGAACGACTTTTACTAGGAACTCAGGAATGTCCTAGCGGTCAGGAAAATGCCAGATTAGATGGGCCTTTTTGTGTTTGGCTGCTGGAGTTCTTCTATCCACTCACAGGTCAGCCCTGAACCCATTTTTCCACTGCTGCGCTAAGCCCTTCCCAGAGAGATCCAGCAATCCAGGCCTGATGTGTCTATAATCTGACTTGCTACAGTGAAACGCTAACTTTAAAAAGGAAAGCACATATTGTGAGAAAAACAGATCAATAACTCAGTATAACTTGATTTCACAGCCAGAACCTTTTGATTCCTCAGTCTAAAAATGATTCTGCGCTGGCCGTTATACAGGATCAGCACACGTACTAGAAACGTTCCTTCCACACACTGGTTCTGTCTAAGGGAGGCCCCAGATACGGAGGCCGGGTAGGTCCTACCTTAGGCTGCATCAGCACATGGAAGAGGGAGGCTCCTAGTGCACTTGCTGGTCTGGTATACTGGCCAGTACAGAATTTCCCTAAGTATCCAGCATGTGTGAGCAAAAGTTACTTCAATGTTTTTGTTTTTTTAAAAAAAAATAGCAGTTTTGCTCTTCCTATCTGGTGACTGCCCAGAGGTGGCTAAAAATAGGAAGGACTCTGTCTATTTTGGCGCTTAGGACTAAAATCCAGATTTTAAACAGGGTATAGAATCTTTGAGGAAATAAAACTATTCTTGCTTCATTTTCTTCATCAGAACAACAACTGAAAGAAGTGTTTCGCTGGCATTAAGGTGACTATGTGCATTTTGGATCCTCTTTTGACACTAATGCTATTGCAATTGACTCTAAATGGATGCTTTAAAAATTCTCATGGGGAAAAGACAATTTTCAAGAAGATTCTCTCATATTTTCTCTGTACCACACTTCTTCAGTGATTAAAAAGTGGTTTGTCACACCTTACTTTATAAGTATGTTTAATTTTCTAACTAGATCTTCATGTGAAGGTCCCAAAGCAGGTAACAGTCAAAAGTAATGAGTGGCTGATTGCTATTTAGCTGCTGTGGAGTCTCATGGAATGAAGGATTTTGATACTTATTGGATAGACCCACATATCCAGCAAACATTTAGGAAGTTTATAATGCAAAGTGTCACCATCTTCAATCATGATCTCATGTTATTTTGCAATACTATTGGGTGTCCAAGAAGCATAAGCTCCACTAGTCTGTGTTAAGTGCTCAATGGTGTTGGGGGATTTGAGACGGAAACTAAAGATATTTCATAATTTTGAGGGCAACCATAAGTATGCAGACAGAACAGGCACCACAATAACAAGCCAATATTTTAATAAGGATTCCAAGCAGAGGTTCTTCTCCATCTGTCAACAAAGAGAAAACAAGAGCCAGTAAGACTGGAATTTTAGTGGGGAAGAAAGATGCAAATTGCAATTAGCAGATGAAACTGCTGTGGAATGGAGCCAATCATCTATGCTTTGCTAACACATTTACATCTACCATGACATTATTATTGCAGAAACCCTGTATTTATCCCAAACACAATCCTTGGCACTCAACACCCTACGGGCAGGCATCCTTTCTAATGCCAAGGGCCATAGTGTCTTGGGGGCTAATCTGCCAAGGAGATCATGAACACAATGGCCACCATCACAGCAAGTGATGGGAAAAGCAAAAAAAAAAGAGTTTCAACATTGCCATGCTTCAATTTGCACCAAGTCTATTTTGAGTTCAGAATCCCTGACAGTAGCAAGATTGACTCAAAAGTAATCCTCACCAGATTTGATAGGATTACTGTCAAGTAAACACAGTGAACGATTTTATAAGTACAGTCATCCGTCGCATAACACAGTCCTCTTAAAACATGGTTTCAGCTATGCATGGAGAACACACAGCAACTACACATTATGCAAGTAACTGCCAACTTCTGCAAACCCGCAGGAACAAGGGCTGCATCATACAGCTGCTCTGGAAAGTATGCCACATCAACCCTTTCCTGATTTTAGTGTGCAGATGCACAGAAGACAAATCCTGCAGAACAGGCTTCAGAGAACTGGAAGAAAGGGGGGGGGGTTTCTCCCAAGAGGCCGTCAAACATAATCCTTTGCCCATAAAGAAGGAACAAAGACCTTCAAAGCCCACTGAAGAATAAATGGAGTGGGAGGTGAGTCTGGTGGGATGGTTTCGGGAAGTTCCAGAGACTCCTAGACTGCAGGCTGACCTTAGGCAAGTTCAGTCAGAGAAATTCATTTCCAGAAACATACAGGCCCCTAGGCAAATAAGCTATAAATTATGGTAATCTATTCAACCTGAACACCTATGAAAACTTATCTTAGTTTGTTTAATCTTGCCCAGGTACAAAGAACAAGAAACAAGTACTGCACCTTATTTCCAAACCAAGGGCGCCGTACAAAGCCGACAGACATGGAAATTAGAGGAAGTACTTTTTCACCCAACAGGTGAAAAACCAGATAGAATTTGGTCTACAAAATTTACTACCAAAAGTGGCGGTGATAGTCACTTGTCCAGATAGATGTAAAAAGGGGTTAGATAAATTCATGGCTATTGGAATTGATGCCTAGGTACTGCCTCCACGTTACAGAGGCAGGCAGGATGCCTCTAAAGGCCATCTGCAGGAATTTGAGAGCAGCGGAGGGTTTTGCTTTCATCTTCTTTTTGAGAACGCCCAAATGATGGGCCACTGTGTGAGACAGGATGTTGGAGTAGATGGGCTGTAGTCTGATCCAGCAGGATTTCTCTTGTGTCCATATCTTGTATGCTTTCATGGCCAAAGTACAGGGCAACTGGGGAATGAGACAGTAGGGCACCACATTGTCAAGCAGGCTGGGGTGGGTGACTTGCAGAGATGAGAAGGGACACCATGATGCAAGACTTCAAATGCCAACTAGTGAGAGAGAGATACCCACTGTGCTGTTTCTTTATCACTGCCTTAAGGAGATCTCATACTTTGGAGCAGGGACTACAAAATAGGGCTGTGAGCTGCAGTAATCAGGGAGACAACTAAAGGAAACCTGAGGCACACTTCTCACTCCTGTCTTGATCTCATCCGTCTATCCTGTGCTTTTGCTTCATTTGCAGGGACAAAGAAAAGTAATTATTCAATATTTCACACCTATCCAGGTCAGCCTGGAGGGAGAATGCCAACCTAAGTAAAACTTCAGCTCAAAAACTGTGAAGGGGATGCCATTCCAATGAGATACGTGCTTCAAACCAAAAACCGCTACATACTGAAGCCTGTACAAATTTTGCAAATGATTTTGTGCTTTCTTATTTTACATAACTTGCTTTGGTCTACCCAGAGAATATTCAGGCCACAAAACCTTACCCAGTAAACATTCTTTTTCACCAGAAAAAGAAAACACATTCTCTCTGGGTCTCTTATCTCTCTCACTCACTCACTCACTCACTCACACATTTCCATTTCCATTTTTATTAGTATCCCGCCTTTCCAAAAGAAAATTTTGCCCAAGGTGGTTTACAACAAATAGAAAAAAAAACAATACAAATACAATCATTACTTTAGAGAAATATAGCAAATAAATGTAATCAACAACTTAAATCAAAGACAATTTTTTTTGCCCAAGGCAGTTTACATAAGTAAAAAATACATTGCATGTTATAACAAATAATACATTATATAATAATTTTAAAAAAAAAACTTATAAAGCAGGTGGGACAGCCAATACTGAGACTCCCTCCCCTTGTCCATGCCGGTGTTGGGGCCGGGTGCTGCCGAAGTTTTGTAGCTCTCGCAGCAGGTGGGATGTGCGAACGCTGAGTCTCCCTCTCCTTCTCCATGACGCACGCACGCACGCACGCACACACACACGAACAGGTACTTGTGAGGGGAATTTCCTATCCCTTCCCACAAAGTCAGTGTTTAAATCTGAACCCAATTTACGTTTAAGATCCTTGAGATTTTTTAAATCAATAACTCTGATTTAAGCACACGGGACACAACATACTGTTCCCCCTCCTGAAGTAACTAAATGAAGACCAGGACCAAATAGAGTCCCAGGGTCCATGATGACATCAAAATGGCATTACGAGTGAGAAGAAATAGGAGTTTGGTCACTCGAGACATTCCAAAGGTACTTAAGTGCATGTTTTTCATAGTAATTCTGAAATTCTAAGCACACTCAGGCATGAGTTCCCACAGCAAATGCTGCTCTAGAATTATCCATTCTGTTGATGGAAAATTTGTTTTCCAGCACAAGTGGAAAGCATTTCACATTCAATGTAAATTGAAGAAAACAAACATGATGTTAGGCTTGGAAATTAAGGATAACTTTTTAATCATACAGCTGCAATTTAAAGAACAGCTGCAGCCATCAGGATATTTTCATCATTACAGATATTGAATAGAAGTTGCTACACAGCCAGCAGAATGCAAGTAGTTAAGAACACCAGGCTAGAACTTAGTGGTCCCTGGGTTCCAGCCTCTCTTCCCATGAAATCTCACTGGGGCTGTGGTCTCACCTAAGGTTTAATCCAGCTTCAGTCCACTTTGAGTGAAAGAACACATGAGCAAAGTGACCAGTAATTTTCTTTCCACATTATCTATTTCAAAGGTGATTTTTCTGAGTTATATAACACTGAAATAAAACAGTTTGTCACTTTGCTGATGTATTCTCTCCCTCTGAAAGTTGACTGAAGCTGGTAGAACCGCAGCCTGGGTGACCTTGGGCAAGTCACGACCTCTCAACCTCCCCTCAACCATTGCCAGTCCCAAGACCACATGAGAAAAGATGAGGGTCTTCAGCATCAGGCTCCACAACAAATCATCTGGAAAAAAAAAATTGTGTTGCATCCTCATGACAACTCTCCTCAGCAAACCCAGAAGAAGCAGATGCCACAACCAAACCAAATGCTAAGAACAACATCTGATCTTTATATGGCCCTTTTGGCACTGTATCTTATCCAAGATTATATTTCAGAACAGGGGCCTGCTATCAGTAGACTACAGAAGACTCAAAGTGGGACCGCCCATAATCTGCACTACCATATGGGCAGCAGAACCCTATCCTGGGATATATTCCAGAATAAGGTTCAGTGGAGTAAGGGCCTACATGTGGATGTGCATGAGCACATACTATACTTTGTTTTGTCTCTTATCTGGCAAACAAACTGCATACCCTGTGTTGTCACCAGTATAATACAAAACACAAACATTTGCAAGGGAGCCTAGGTGGAATTTTCTACTTCAAATTAGAGACTGTGGCATGCACATGCTTGTGCTTTAATCCACATTAAAGGCCAGAAAATACACCACCTGGCATTTCAGGTGGGTTAGAGGTTGGAACAGTGGTGTCTACATGCTACCATCTCTAAGATGCTTTTCAGCTGCATTTTTTAAGGGGCGCAGGTGCAGCCATGGTCAAAGATAATCAGGCCTGAAAATAACAACTGAAGTGAGGAAGAAATAAGTTACCCAAATCATTCTTTTCAGTCTGTCCACCAAATCAAACTTGTCCCAAGAACACTGCAAGGGTATGGAGGGCACACAACTCTTGCCTCCAAATGGCAAAACATCATGCCTTCAGTTGTGAAACTGGTAAATCTTAGGTACTGACTGATTTTTAAAAGCTACGAAGCTGTGCTGAAATAGTAAATGTTAAGCATGTCTAATGAAACTTCCATTTTCGTTTTCTGCACCCAAGTATAATTTACACTGAAGGCTTCACTTTGTAAACATTCCTGATTTATAATGCCACACTGCCAAATGCACTTTGATTAGCAACACTTGGAAGGCATTTATTACAAAAACAACCAAAAGGTGCTTTTTTGATTAGCCTCAGCATGGGAGTGAGAAAGGGAGGGCTTTTTTTAATCCCTTCCCCATATTGAAAGTAACAAGATTCAAAGCAATAAATATTCCTTCAAAAGTAGGCCAGTCTTGAATTTAATACATACCAAATAAATATTCTGTCAATTAGAGATGTGGAAGTAAAATGCTTTACATTGTGGATTATAGCAATTTCAGATAAAGAGCTTGTGTGGTGGAGTGAAACTGGCTCATAAATGATTGGAGTAGTGCAATGGATTTTCAGCGCAAGACAGCAAATATCTTGAAAATACTTTATTTTTTGTGATCCCTCCCCCCACACACGATCTCATTAAATCTTAAGTAAAGAAAAAAAACCAAGGCATGAGCAATACTGAGCAATATTCATTAAGTAACTTTGGGAGATAAGACCAATTAAGTTTTTTTCTTAATTTTTGGTAGTTCACAAATTTTTTCCCACTGAAGAAATCTTTACCTCTTCCTCTTTTTGTTTTTAAAAAATTAACTTCAGAAAGCAACATTCTCCACTTATCATCACTGTTATCACTCGAAGAGTTTGAGCGGAAGGGAATAAAACAGTCTGTTGCATAGTGATAAAACTTCATATTAAAAGACTATTCTGGCACTTCCTTCAAATTTTCTCCTATCTAGCATTTGAAATGGAACAAGAACTTTGATATAGTAAATAATCTAACCTGGCAGCAGGGTTGTAGAAAATGTGTGCCATAAATTCTACTGAAGTTATTTTCCGATTTATAAACATAAACTGCAATCCTGGAAGTGTGGGCCCTTATCCTCTCCAACTCTGCCTGGATTATCTGGGTGGAAAGAGAGAATGGCTTTTCAAAGGTGTTCTGCCTTTTCTAGAGCAGGCGTGAGAGTTTCAGTCTGTGTGTGGAAAAGAAGAGTAGAAACTGGGAGTACATTCCGCAATAAGAAACCAGAACAAGGTACGCTATGGGCTGGCAATGTAATCACAGCAGGGAAAGACATTTTTTATGGTTGTTTCTCCCTCTTCTGCACACACACCTTCCTACACTAGAGAAAGCAAATAATCTGAAGAATATAAGAGGATCTAGGCAGGAGAGTCAGGCAGGATGCCCCTCAAGGCCACCATTCTGCAGAGAGTTGAGAGTTAGGTGAAGGTTTTGCCTTTGTCCTCTGCTTGAGATACCCAGAAGCAATGGGGGCCCCTGTGTGAAACAAAATGCTGGACTACATGGGCTGTGGCCTGATCCAGCAGAGCTCCTCTTGTGTTCTTGTGTTCTAAGGACAATAGACTTTTCATGCTTTCTTAAGCCAAATGAAGATCACCCATTTAATAGGCAGAGATTCTGTAACAATGCAAGCCATCAAACAAATCTTTCCCTAGATATTTTTGATTCAGGTTCATATTAATAGGACCATCTAAACGAGGCCACCAAGAATCTACTTCTGATCCAAGCCCCACTCAACCCTCCAAAACTCAATTGTCTAATTTTCTTGTACTAGCCTTTTTCCTGTGTTATGTCTTTTAATATTAGCTCAAATGCAGTACTGCATTTTTAATATTCGGGGTGAATTCCCACTCAAGTAATAAAACTGTTTCAAAACACTTTGGATCCTCTTTGTCCCCACTCCTCAATAATTTAAAGTGGCTTACAAATGGTTTGTATCCTCATCAGTTTCAGGGGTATTTTGAGGATTATTTGGCTTAAAAATGGAATAAATAAACACCTGATTTTTCAGGTGTTTTTTTCTGCTTTTGCTTTTAAAACGCTTCTCCCTTATTGCTGTGGGAACGCTACAGTATTTCCCTCTACAGCAGTCTGTTTCATTGTAACAATTCAGCCACTTCACACCTTATAACAATGTTTCCTTTCCCACCCATGCAAGCCTAAAGATCAAGGAAAGAAGCAGGGAAATCTTGCCCTTCAGAAGCGCTCCTGTGCAATTCTGTTTCCCTCCCAGCCTCCTTCCTTGATCTTTAAAAGCGGAAAGGGGGGGAAGCTGCTGCAGAAACTGGGAGATGTGTGTAAGTGTGTGTGTCCGCAGGTGGCAGTGGCAGCAGAACGAGTCAGCCAGGGTGCTTTTTTGGGGAGGAACCCCTGCTGGGGATGGTGGGTGTGGAGGTGGAGTGGGTGAACGGGGCTGGAACTGTGCCCTGGGCAATGGGGAAAGAGGGTGAGAAAAGGCTGAGGAGGGGAAAGAATCACTTTCCCCAATCTGTTTTTGGAAGTGTTTTAAGTATTTTAAGTGTGGGGACACAAAATCGGGGTTGAATCCGATTGCCAGATGCTCCTTTGCTTTGTTTTAATGCGTTTTACATAGCGTCGTAAACAGCACTGTAAATTGCCTTGTACCTTGTGTTTTATTCCTTGAATGGGAATTCACCCTGAGATAACTGTCTTTTTATGCTTAAAGAAATTTTCCCAACTTTTCAGCCTCATCTAGATGCTTCAAAATGTCTGACACCAATATTATTTGTAAGGTATTTTAAATTCTTGTTTTTCATGAGGTAAAGTTTGCTGTCATGAATCATCCACTTGACACCTAATTTAACTACAGACTGACACGTCTTTTCATTTTTTACATGAATTTTTAACCATCTGTTCACAGAATTGTCTTGTTTAGTAGACAGGCATTCAGACGCCCACCATCAACATCTCAAGGGTAGAAAAAGGTTCACCAGAAGCAAAGATCCTATATTCCATGCTAGTACTAAATGTTACTCCTTTCCTCCCTGTGTGGACAGCTTCCCCATAAACATGCAGCAGCAATGCCTCAAAGTTATTCTTCCCTTAATACCAGACCACTTTCCAAATTATGGAAGGGAAAACTGCCCTTGATTCTGAGGAATCTGTATAATAGTAAAAAAAAATACCAATTCAAGAGGAAATGGAAGTTAAACTTCCCCTAACACGGAATATTAAGAAAATGGCCTCAGTTTTCAAATACAAAGCCACAGGGACATGTGATTCAGGGTGTGCACTTTTTGTGTTGTTTTGCACAGCTCCTAGTTAATTAAAAGAATTTGTCACTAAAAGATGCAGTGACACAATAAACTCAATAGGTCATTGTTAGTACCTATAAGCAGAGAAAGAAAAGGGGGGGTTCTAATTTCACCTGTTGTGGAGGGCGTGAGGCGGTTTCCCTGCAGTAAGGAGAGCCTGAGAGGGGGTTTGGGGCCTCCAGGAGAGGAAGGCAAGCTTTGGGGGGGGTCCTAAAGGGGGAGGCTCTGTGGGGACCAGAAAGTGGGTCTGCAGTGTATTTGGGGACCAAGAGAATATTAAAAATAAAACATAAAACAAAGAGATTCTAATTTCACTTGACCATTCAGCACACCTGACTTCTTCTTGAGGCATTTGCTTTGTATGTGTGAGACTAGTGGCCCATCTAGCCCAATAGCCTATTCTCACTGTGGCAACCACTACGGACACCGAGTGGCCCCACCCCCACCTCTGCTGATTCTAGGGCCTGTGGTGAGTAAGTTTAACCATTGTGGGTTAACTGACCTGAAATAAAATAACTTTTGATTTAGTACTGTTTTAATATATGCTTTTATATGTTTTAATATATTTGATTTTAAATGTTGTTACCCACCATGAGACCTTTGTGTATAGGGTGGGATAGAAATATAAATAAATAAATAAATTTACAGGCTATTGAAAGAGTTGAGAAACACATAGGGGGAACTGCTGAACTTCTAAACTGTCTTTTGTTGTTGCAGTCGTGCTCTGCAACCTGAAATCTTGGCTCTGGGAAACCTGGTTGGTGGCAGTCTTGGCTGCAGTTCAGAAAACCACAGCAATGCTTGGTACCAGTGGTTGCTGGTATGATCCAGCAGGTGTTGCCCTTATTCGCCACCGGCATGCAATGAGAGATCGCCAAGTGCTCATATGGTGAGGTAAAGACAGAAAGCACAGGGGAAAGAAGTCAGGTGGGAGACAGGATCAGCTGGAAAAGCAAGCAAGAGTTTAATTTTCCCGGCTTAAATACAGCAGACAGTGGAGGCATGGAGGAAATGATGTAAAGGCACAATCAGGCAGCTGATTGGTGGAACTCGGTCAGGTGAGCAGGCCAGAGGTCCTTCTGATGTCACATCCTGTGGCAGCAGGCAGAGAAGTCAGATGCCGTGTGCTTGCCGCTGCCATTATGCCCAGAACGTACTACCTGCAGTGGAAAGAGTCCTGCCCCCTGGTGGTGCTGAGTGTGTACTACAAGCTTATGGGACAGGAAAATAGTTGCGCCTTTTACTTTGAGGCTTGAGAAAAGGAAGGCTGAAGCCAGGGGAAAACCTGTGCAGCTTTTGCGGTTACTATATTTTGTTTCAGTAAAACAAAATAGTTAATCTCTCTTTTGAGAGTGCTGCCTGATTGCAATAGTTTTCTACTCTGAAGCTGAACTGCACGTCTCGCTGTGATGTGGCATTCATTGATTTAAGCTTCTCAACTGTTAGACCGGACTTGGCTATGATTCACTTTGTTCACGCAATTGCATACAACAGAACCTGCCACAAAGCCAAGGGAGGAAACGGGGATCTCCAGTTTTGCTAAACTGGAGATCCCGTCGTTCACAGTCATTAGCTGTCTTTGATGAGATATAAGAGCTGCAACTTTAAAACATTCCACACCCCTGATTAAGAGAGCAAGGAGAGAGATGGTAAGAGAAGTTAGAAATAGTCAGAAAGACTATAATAGCATTAAATCTCAAGTACCTGAGCTGAGCTAGTCTGAACGAACAACAAGAGGCATTGCTGGGTGAAACTAAAGTAGCCTTCATTATGCAGGTGTGAGGTCAAAACACAATTATAATTATGTCCTCCTCTGGCTTTTTGAAAGGTTAAGTGCAGGTGCTCTGCTCTTAATAGTGGCCATATAACCCTCAGCAGCAGCTTTCCATGACCCAAAGGCTTTCAGTACCGCCCAGCCCTAAATGTGATGCATATTGTTTTCAGTCTTGGCCCCACAGACCACAAATCAAATGGAGAACCATTCACACACAAGAACAGAGATTTTTAAAAGGTCTTCAGTTTATTAACTGTTCATCACTCTGCATTCTTAAGATACACAGCTACATGTAGTACAGATTGTAGACTTATCCCTATGTTTATTGTCCACATCTTGCAGAATGCCTAGCTTTATCATCTGTGGATAAAAAGAACACAGAGAAGCAGATAATGCTTCACAGCAAATAGTGCTTTAAGCAATTCATGTATTATGGATGTCTTGGAAATATTTGGCTCCACAGATACCTCTGAGGCATAATTGTGGTCAATCCCGTTAAACCAAAAAAAAAAAAAAAGACTGTCACAAATCTAGTACAAACACAGAGGAAGACTAACACAGAGTTTAAGAAGCCAAACTGCTGCCACATTAAGAAACAACAAAACTATCTGGGAAAGCAGCAAACTAGTGGAGGTCACAGTTACTAAGTGAAAGAAATATGCAACACCAGTATGGCTGCCAGTGGATCTGTCATTCCAAGCAGATAATCCATGAATAGCTCTACAAACCTTGTTCCAGTGCTACTACTAAGTAGGGAAACAGATTTCTAAGCATCTGTCTCACTTATTTGGAGTTTAAAAGGGGATGCTAGGAGGACCCAGTATTGCAAAACTAGTTAGAAATCATTAACTTGCATTTACGCTTTATTTGTACATTATGAAAGCAACCTGGTATAGCTATGATTCCCAGCAGAGGTCTCTGTCACAGCTGCCTGGCTGCAGAATGGCTACTATCACTTTATATATTCATTGTAGTTGGTGAATGGACACCAAGTTGGAGAGACAAACAAGATGCCTCTAAAGGCCATTTTCAGAGATTCCAGAGCAGATGGTTCTGCCTTTTGTCTTCTGCTTGAGATGCCCAAAAGCAATTGGTAGGCCACTGTGTCAGATGGAATGATGGTCAACGTAGGCTATGGCAATCCAATACTCCTTATCAAGGCTTCTGCTGGAAGAGGAATTCTTGTTCCTTTTACTCCTCTGTTTCTAATTGTTTTTAATTACTATTTTTAATTACAGGATAAGCCATCAGCTCTCCCCATACTTCAGTGTGGTAGTGGCTTCATATGCAATCATACCATATTTTTGAGGATTAATTATGGAAAATTATAGATTCTCAGGACGTATTTCATGGTTATATCAAATTTGGTAAATATAATTCTTCTGCTGGAATACTGTTGAATTTCTGGCTTTAATGATTAAAATTCAAATATTGTTCTCTACAGAGTGAAAGCACTTTCTATAATGTGTAAGCATCTCAGAGTGTTGAGTGTGGAAAAGAAGTTCTAATTATAAAAGTTAATGCTGACACTCCATAAACAAATTCATATTTTACATACTGCATTTCATATTGTTAAAATCTAGTCTGCAAATGCACTATCAAGATAGCTTTAGAAACACATATCTTTCTGTATCTTAAGAAATTGACCCTTCTGATAGTCATTAGCACTAACCTAAAGGATAATTAACAAGACAGTATAGCATGTGCATCTTACTGAAGTTAATTAAGGAAGTACTAAAATCATGCACATAAGGAAGAAAACATAAAAAATAACCAAATATATCTTAGAGAGTATGTTTTCCAGGAAACCTATTTCCTCACAGTTTAATTAAGTTTGAGAAATCCCTCTCCATGCCCAAGCATGGTTTTTGTATCCTATTTGTGTTAATAACATGTAACTTGCATTTCCAAAAATATAGAATATGGCTACTAGATTGGACGCCTAGGCACATCCTCCAGGCTAGGAAGACAGACAGAATGCCTCCAAAGACCACCTGCTGTGATTCAAGAGCAGGTGGTTTTGCCCTTGTCTTTTACTTGAGATCCCATAAGCAACTGGTGGGCCACTATGTGGGAAAGGATGATGAACTAGATGGGCTGTGGACTGATCCAGCAGGGCTCCTCTTAGGTTCTTATTTTGTTAAGAGGAATTGATCCAATCAGTTAAAATCCTACAAATTTCCACCAAAGTCAATCAAAAGGGTAGTTCAAAGGCAGCCAAACATATGTCTCATGGAATTTGGTAGAAATTCTTCTCTAATTTATTTTTACACATCATCACAAAATTAGTAATTCTTAAATGTTTCTTAGAAATTTGTGGCCCAATCTACCCCAACATTATAAGATGTCTAATAAACTGAAGTGCAGCTGATCTCGGTTATGTCCTCAATCTATGAAGCAGCCTTGTGGAATAGATTCCATGGAACACACACACTAGACATGAACAAGCAAATTGCTGAATGCTTTATCTGCACATGTGATCTTCAGTAGCATTTCTGAAGTGCTCCAAACCGTACCTGGTCCTTTTCTGCTGTAGACAGATCAAGAGCAGTCCACAAGCATGCCTGCATCAGTTCTGGTCTAAATTCTACAATGCTTGATTCAGACTTTGCAGTGTTTGGCTCATTGGATGCAACTTAAGAGTTGCCCTATTTGCAGACAGGGGTAGGTAGGACTTCCAATGGAAGGACATATTACCAGGAATAAAACAGAAAGTGTGTCATCCACATTGCTTGCACTGCTGGTCAAGAACAGTAATGTTCTAGCGCTCAGAATTCAAAT
This sequence comes from Aspidoscelis marmoratus, assembly GCA_014337955.1. NCBI lineage: Eukaryota > Metazoa > Chordata > Lepidosauria > Squamata > Teiidae > Aspidoscelis > Aspidoscelis marmoratus. Next base: position 7,358,680 of record MTQE01001141.1, on the reverse strand, counting down.
GGTCCTTACAGCCCCTTAAGTTAACCATCCTGGGACTGTCTTGTTCCTTTATTCCAATAAGGTAAGGGTGAATCTAACCTAAGACATGTAGCACTAGGCTGTAACATGCCATTCACACCAGTCTTCCACTTCTGTTCTTTCTTTGTCAGTCTTTCAACCCTACACCACCACAAATATGATGTAATATAAACATTCATTCACTGCTGGAACATGTTTCATAACTTTTCACCATTAGCTAAGCAATGTATTTACATCTACTGCAATACTTCTCTTGGGGGGGGGGGGAGGAGAAGAAGAGTTGGCTTTTCTACCCAGCTTTTCTCATATATTTAAGGAGACTCAAAGTGGCTGACAAAGCTTTCTATTCTTCTCCTCACAACAGAACAACCTGTGAGGTAGGTGAGGCTGTGAGAGCTCAGAAGAGAGCCGTGACTAGCCCAAGGTGACCCAGCTGGCTTCACAGAGGAGGGCAGAATCAAACCCTGCTCCCTAACCACTAAGAACATTTCTGCAAGCTAAAAGGGATGTGCTAAGTTAGATGCTTTACCTGACGGCCCTGGGTCCTCATTCTAAGGAGTACAGACATGCAGAGAACTTACTCACTTTTTAGATACATACTCACTGCCATTACAGGCCCCTTCACATCATTGTCCATGCTCAGACTTTCACACCACAACTGCATATCTACATAACTGCCATTATGCCAAATTTAGGATCTATAGGCAAAAAATCCAAATGCACAACTGCATGTGTGCAAGAATATTGACTCCGTTCACTGAATTTAACATTATTAGAAAACTGACAAAAACAACAAGTTCAGAAGGCTACACAGAAACCCTGCAAAAGAAGTGGAAATTCTTTGGTGGAAGTGCTTGGTGAAAAAAACAGCAATGGGCTTTCAGCCTCCAAAACATTTTGCAAGACACATCTCAACAGCAACTAACTACAGCAACTAAACTCAAGCACCAGCAGCTTACATTCCGGAGAAGGCAGGCAAGAGTTAAAACAAAATCTACTCCAACTTCCTATTGCTTCCAGTATAACACATTTCAGACTGTACCCCCAAACACTCATCCAGCTGATAAAGCATTATCTCCTTCCCCTGCTTTTAATCTGTCCAATTCTTTCTTTGAAACTGGACTGAGGAAGAAAAATACATGTTATATTGTCTAAATATATGCATAAATGTGCACAATTGTTCACCATACTCAGGCACACAATTCAGATCTGCTTAAGATGAAATCAGTATAGAAAATTCTGTGTACTTGCATCTGAATTGTTATATTGTTTTATCTCCCTTCTTTGCACGTGATTTTCCAAATCAACAACAAAAAAGATATCATTACCTACTTGCTCCTGCAGCTTTTCCCTTTCAACTCTCTTTTGTTGTTGGAAGTCAAATAAAATTACATACAGTTTGGACACATAACATTATTTTCTGCCACTTCTACAGAAAGAGCAAATTTATGCTGAACAGAAGCACCACCTGTATATGGGAGAAGGGAGAAATCTACCTTCTTGGAACAAGCAAGGACTCCTTTCTTACTTCACGCCTGGGTGTAGCAACTCCTTTTGAAAAACCCTGTTGGTGAAGGATTAGTACTGAACCGGGGTATTCCACTAGTTTGCCCAGACTATAATATAGGTAGGAGTTATGGCTACCTGGGGTGACATTGCTGCAAACTGATGCCTAACCCTGGCAGCATGTGACTGAGGAAAACAAGATAAAAGTATCTTATGATACAAGCAGGTATGTGCCTAGATGAGGGGAGTCTACTTTCAACAAAGATGTAGTTGTGTGAGTAACTACTGTTAAGTGAGACCAGATGATAGCTAGGAGCCACCAAGCTAGATCAAGGGCTTCACACTGTGCCCCTCAAGATGCTGCTTGGCTACAATTCCAAGAATTCTACTCCCATAATTCCATGGGACTGAGAAGAAGATGCTGTGAGAATATAGAACAAGAACATCAGGAGGACTTCGGTATGAGATTTCTGAGCCAAGGTAAAGGCCTAGCCTGGAAAAAGAAGGTAAGCCAATATCAAGATGCACAGATGACAGTTCTTTGCATCTGAGGTGTTAAATTTAATTCCACCAAGTGTAAGGTACTGTAGTAAGAGTTTGAAAGTATTTTGGAATATAATGCAATTCTACATTCACACACCACCAGTCAATCAACATCAGTACGCATTTTGAGTCATGATTACAGTGCAGCACATTGAAAGTGACAATTGGTATTATTTCTGGTTACATGCGCAGGAATATAAACAAGACTCTCTCCAATTGTGGATGGGGAAGATGACCATTCATTTCAGTGTTGCAGTCTGGCACAGCAAAAGCAAGGATATACTAACCAGTCATTCTGAGCAGCATTCTTATCACGGAAAACAGCACATGGCTTAATATTTCTACATTTCTAAGTCAACAAAGGCTATGTAAAGAGAGAGCTTACACCAGAGTGGTAAAAATCACAAAATTCAGGCCAAGTTACCAAGTTAATGCATTATACTCAGTCCTTGAAAAATGTATTTTCCATTTTCCCTGCCAAGTGGCATAAGCCACTTATGTGCAGATAAGCGGTTGCCAAGCACTTTAACTGAGGCATCACTAAAGCTGTCCTAAGCACGCTAAGCCAGAACAAAGAAGAAATCTGCAGGGCAAAGTGGAAAAAATCTACACCAACACGATCAGCTGATATTCTTATTTCCAGCATACATAACTAGCCAAAGTTGCATGTCTATGCTGGGGTACACAGCTCAGCAGACTCTCGAGTCTTCCGCTGAGTTGGTAAGAGGTACTATATCATCAGTATTAGCAAAAATGAATTCTCTGAGATTAAATGAAACGTGTCTGCTTAAACTTGCTCTTGCTTACTAGGTGTTACTTCCTCTCTGTGAAGAAAAACACAATCATCTGTAGTCTTTGAATGATGCCCTATTCTGTTCACAGAAACTAGTCATAGAACAGTAGGAAAGTGGTACACCAGGAAAGGGTACACCTGTACCTTTGAGGGGGAAAGATATACTTGAAAACATTTCCTTCTATATTTAGCAACTTTTTAAAGAAACCATATTCATATTATTGTTACTATTACTATAATAATATTCCCAATTATCCTATTGTTATAAGAGCTTAAGGCAGCAAACCAAATCAATAAAATATCACAACAAAATATTAGGAGCGCTTATGGTTTAGGTATTAGCAAAAACCAACTCATAATTCTGATGGACCCTGATGCCCTTAACAAAGGACATCTGGGTCAAGAGGGGGTTCAGCAGCCCACCTTCTGCACATTATTGTAGAAGGGAAATTCCTGCTCTTGATAGTATGTTCCAGATCAGGAGTCCTTAATCCAGATCACCAGTAGACTTTGATATCAAGGTCTACTCTCTTATTGACAGAAGAAAATCCAGATCACAGAGGTGTGCAGAAGATGCATGCCACCATGTTCCAATTTATCAGTGGACCAATTTGCACTGCCAAAATGGATCATTCTATAACAATGAGGCAAGTTTCCTGGGATTGCACAGGCTAGTTAATGAACAATATGATAGTAAAGGCCTCGGATGTTGTTCTAATTCGATTATAGCACATATGGAAATGGCATTAATGGGAAAGGCCATTTATTTCCATGTCTTACATTAGTCTGTTTCCTAACTGGCTTCTCCCCAACCCAATGTTGCCAAAATCCATCTCCCACTTATTTCTGAGGCCTGCAGTCCAACAACATCTCAAAGAAATTTGTTCAGAGGTTGCATAGAGCAGGTAGGATGCTATTTTAGAACTGTTCTTGTCAGGTTCTAAAGCCTGACCAGTAAAGTGCAAAATCCTTTCCATGATGCAATATAATAATGAGTACAGCATGTGAAAGTAAGCAGCCAAAAACTCAAGCCGCTTATCTTGCTTTCTTACCGTAGCAGTCATAGAACTAAAAAAAGTGGGAAAGAATTTAAATAACTAGCAAAGGGATGGTGAATTTTGGGTCAATCAGCCCTCACAGGTGCTTAGAGAACTAAATGAGGGCAAATGTTTAAACCTTTTTTTGTTTATTTAAGAAAAAAATAAACATAATATGTAAAAGGACATTCCAGCTTTAGAATACTGGAATGGTTGGTTTTGGCAGCAGTTTGTTCCACAAACAGCAAATGCTTCTTGTTTAGTGAATGACCAGCCATTGGCCCACTCTGTCAATGGCTGAAGAGCTCCACAGCCACCAATAAACAGGGAGAGACTTCAAATCAGGAACCACAGGGTTTTCCATAACCAGAATTCTGATGCTAACACAAGCGGCCAGGCCCTCATTCCATCTCCACTATGCCACATTGACAGAAAAGTCATTTCTCATCTTAACAAGCCAAGAATAGGAGGGCAGGGATATCTTTCTTAATCTCTTACAGTCTAGACAGGTTTAGGAGGAGATAACTGAATTTATTAGCAGTTGGTGGATCTCTCTCCAGCTCTGGTGAATTATCTTTGGATTGCAGGTCATGGTGAACACAATACACACACACAGAGGAAGCTCTCTGGCTGCCAACTCTTAGAGACAGCTACAGCCCACAATGCCTTCAGGTCAGCAATGGAACTGTTCTCCTGTTCAGACGCGACCTCCAATTTATCTGCCAACATACCTAATACTGACAGTTATGGAAGCATGCAGAGCTTTAAATGAAAGAGACATGAAATGCCATTCTTTAGCTTTTTGGAAATCAGTTTTCAAGACGCAGGCAATACCTGTGGCTACTAGAGCTTTACCAAATGCTCCAAACAGAGAACGTTTTGAGTTAGAACTAGATGTTCCAAATGTTCCAAATACATTAAAAAACTTCAATACTAGTTCCAAGTTCAGGACAAAATTAATCTGTTCCAAGTCAGAACGTTCCTAATGATCCGACCATCATTTTGATAGTTACTTTCAGGATTCCCCCCCCCCCCAGTTTTATCTATTTATTTATTTGGGAGTATTTAAATACTGTGTGTCTGTGCATGCGTGTGTGCATGCATATGTCTGTGTGTATATAGACATTCACGGGCACACACATGTATATTTGTATATGTGTATATATGTACATGTATATATTTCAGGCCACGATGTAGATTGTATGAAATATCTCCTGCCACCCAATCCATATGACTGACCCTAGCACACCCTCCATTAAGGAGCAGAGGATTTAGAACAACACACAGAACAATCTAAAGATTTTGTGCTTTTTTCTGATCTTTCTATGCCCGCTTCTTGTGGAAACTGTACTAAAGGAAGGTACAAATGAAGACTTGGTTCTGTGTTGTCCACTAGGTACGCAGGCAATTTCCATCAAACCAAAGCTAAAGCACACTCTACCCTCACACATAACAGCCAGTCTTCAATGAACACCCCAAACAACAAAACCAAATATCTCAAACATGGTGAGAGTGAAGAATAAAGATGCTATTCCACCTCAGGATGAAAAACAGCAGAAAATGCAGCTTTCACAGTTGCAAACATGAGAATGCCCATTAAATTTCTTGACCTAAAACTTGCTGAACTGGTGTTGGGGTGCAGCTCAGCCGCCCAAAAACAAGGAATAAAGGAAAAGGCAACAATTGTGAGCACCAAATCATAACTAACGATACAATGTTATCACTTAAACAAAGCACACACTGTACAATTTACAGTTCATCATCTGAAAAATGGTTGGGAACACTGTGGAGTTAACGTCTGTGTTGTTATAAAAAAAATTACTAGAACTTTCAACTCTGAAAAAAGACAAATACAGAAGCCTCAGCAAATACGGGCACAAAAGCCAATGCTAGCAATTCAGCTGCCCCATAAAGGAAGGCTTGCCCTGACCCATCACTGATGAATCTAAATACTGAATATGCAATAGTCCATTTTGCTTAGTATGAGAAAGTGATATTGTCAGCAGCATTTAGCTAGGAGGCTTTCACTCAGTCATGCATTCATTCCAGGCTGACTCCAGATGGCAAGAACGCTGTAGGATGGAAAGGAAGATCTATGATTGCCCTTCCTGTCCCTGCCCCCCCCCCCGATGTAACAAACCACGGCAGGTTGTTTGGCAGGATCTGCCAAAATGCTAGGCCAAGTAGGCATCCACTTCATTGTTATTTATTTATTTGTGCTTGAACGACTTCTGGTTAGGGATGTGCAATATTCGCCACATTTGAAATTCAATCGAATTCGTTCAGATTTCTACATTTGAATTTGAACTGAATGTTGGCTACATTCAAAGATTGAGGTCCCTTCCAGACTAGTGGAAAAAGATCTGCAGTTAGTAGAAAAATCGCACCTTACCTGGCTGCAAAATGGCAACTCATCTCCACCTGAAACACAGGCCCACAGCTTCCTCCTCAGCAGCTCCAAGATTTCTGTGGCATGCACGGTGAGGCCTGAATCACGTGGGATGGGGCAGCCAAAGGGAGCCGAGTTACAAGGTCAGCTCTTGTTCACTACTCACGACATCCTATCCTGACTGGCAGAAACTTCAAATTTACCTGATACTGCAGAGCAACTGCTCATCATTCCGCAATAGGTAAATTTAAAGTAGCACCAGCATAATGTGTCGCTGATACAAAGTATTGGGTGTCAGGTGTGACATCCACACTCTGACTGCGCATCAGAATGTGCAGTATTCCCAAGTCTGGATGCAGCCTCTCATACACATGTGAAGCGAATGCTTCTATACATTCATTTATGCTTCATTATATATGTGAATGTGGGAAGGCAGGGAAGCGGCTGTGCAGTCACATCTGCAGCAGATCCAGAGTGGATTCAAAGCAGATTCAGAGTGGATTTGACACATTCAGAGGGGATCAGTAGGGGATTCATAGTCACAACTCACAGCAGGGATTCAAATCAGATTTAAATAGCACTCAAAGAACATTTGTATAAAATTCAAATCCTAACACATTCAAAGTGGCTCTATTCAAACAAAAGTGAATTTCCTCACATTCAATTCAATTTGAATCAAACATGAAAAAACATCTATCATTGCTGGATTTCCTGTATTAGTAACTCTATGGGATATCGGCTCAGTATCCCAGGATTGTACTGGGAATGCTGCAGTCATGTCCGGCATTCACAATATAGTCTCAGTAGATTAATAGGTTTTCGCCTGCATGGCCTCCATCTTGAGGTTCACTAGGCGCCTACACTGTATAGTTTTCAGCGCCGGCTTTTCACCCAGGCTTCTGCTGTTTAAATAGCTTCCTCAGGGTGCTGTTCTGTTAGGGAAGGAGGTTATGGGTGAGAGGGATGGGGTGATATTTTTAATTATGTTTTAATATTTGATATGTTTTATTGTAACCTGCCCTGGGACCATTTGGTGAAGGGAAGGATGTGAATTTCTTAAATAATAAACAGATAAATCATGTAGAGTCAACCCCAGTCAACGTCTCCAATTTCATGTGCACCAACTTTGTTACTTGTCCCAGAATAAATTACTTCTCAACAAATTAAAAACTGTTGAATTATTCACAGGTCTCCTGACCTTCACTAAACTCCTTTCCATAATTCATTTTTTTCTTTCTCAACAATTTTTTGACAGAAGGTTTTGTCTTTGTTTTCTGCTTGAGAATAGCCAGAAGCCACCTTGTGGGACTAGAGGAGCTGTGGCCTAATCCAGTGAGGGTCCTTTTATGTTCTTATGCACCTTTTCTTAAATAAAGATATACTGGTTTATACCAATACTGTACATTAAAAAGTCCCTTTACTGAATTGGACCAATAGTATAGTCCTTTGAGCCCAGTGGCCACTATGATGCCTCTGGAGAAAACTACAAGCAGAAATTAAGTGCATTAGCACTCAGCTTCCCAGCAATTGGACTTTGGAGGCATATCAACCCTAACACACATCTATAATACCTTGTGGCTATTAAGAAGTGAAAGAGGACTGACTGTGAGGGTCTTCAGTGCATGACCTAGCTGCATGCTTCTCTGTAGCTCGTGCAATCCACCTTTGAAACCATCCAGGCAAATGTTCATCACTACTTCTTCAGGTAGCAAATTCTGCAATTTAACCAAGTGCTCTTAAGAGACGTACAATGAAATAGTCTATGGCTAGTTTCTCACTGGAGATAAGCTCAGACAACTGTTCTACTGAGGCCAGAATTCCAGCTAGTAGATATTCTGTTGGGATTCATTGGTTTTAACATCTGAAATTTGAGGCAGTTTGGTCTAGTGGTTAGAGAGCCGGACTCTTATCTGGGAATACCGGGTTCGATTCCACCCTCCGCCATGAAGCCAGCTGGGTGACCTCGGGCTAGTCACAGCTCTCTTCTGAGCTCTCACAGCCCCACCTACCTCACTGGGTGTCTGTTGTGGGGAGAAGAACAGAAGGTTTGTCAGCCGCTTTGAGTTCCCTTAAATGGGCGAGAAAAGCGGGGTAGAAAAGCCAACTCTTCTTCTTCTTCATGTGGTTGAGAATTGCCTGCTAGCAAATTTCTGAGCAGGAGGTTCTGAACAAGAGGCCACAGAGATCCAAAGCACATATTCTGCCACAAATCTGTGGCCCAGTTCCAAATGTGGCACATTTAAAAGAGCAAATTAGGATGACATGTGCTGAGTGGGGTAGAATTTGATAGTCGTCTGTGCTTTAGATAAGAAAGTGTTATCTTTAATCCGCACATATGGCAGTGTGCCTCAATTAACCTAGTGGGACATACCTCGGAGAAGACTTGCCCAAGATTACACTGCTAGTGACATTGATGTCATTGGCTACAGAAGAATAGATGACTTCATAGAAGGAAAATCAATAGGATGCAATTTAGTAAAGACAAGAATTCTTAACATATTTAGCATTTTATAACTCAGAATTTTGCCATTTAATTGTACGATGATGCATTTGAAATGTGAGGACATTTATTGAATTATTTGGGGAAGAGGGGAAGGCAACTCATGGGGAAGATAAAATCTTATGCATTTTCTATCACTCAGAAGTAAATCCTGCTAAGTTCAATAAGGTTTGCTCCCAGGAAAGAGCTACATAAATTATAGCCGAGGCTATAATTTTACCATGATTGAAAGCGTTTTGCATGTCTGATGCAGAAATAGAAGCACCTTCCTTCTAACCAGACACTTAAACCTGGGAACAGACAGGTTTAGTTTGCAAACTGAAATCCCTGGGGCCCTAACACTTTACATCTTTGTCACTCTGTCTTTCTGACCTTCTCACAGCAGGGCGGAATTAAGCCTAGTCATACATGGGAAGCAACCACATGTTCTTGAGAGTATGTCACTGGGGAAGTAGCTCCTTAATATAAATATTCCTGACAGATGACTGAAATCATTGCACATATATAAGAATCACACCAGGTCTCACTGATTGTCAAGAACCTTCAACAGTCAAGAACAAATTAGTAAACCATATGTTGACATAGCTTATGATCATGCAGCTGCTCTCTTAAAAACTCTGTAAATGATTTCTCCAAGACTGTTTGGCCACTTTGAATGTGGTAGGATTTGAATTTTAACTCAGTGGGATGGTATTGTTAAAACATCCCACTGAGGTTAAGATCAGGCGCAGAGAAAGGCATCCATAAGTGCTGGTGCATTCTCCAACATGATGACGAGCGCTTGAAGCATGGATGGCCTGGCCAAAAAACATTTGCTTACTTTTGGAGTACCAGGAGAACAGTAGGGACATTGTTCTCTCTTCTAAGCTTTTAAGCTTAGAAGAAAAGGTAAGCTGTGCATTTTTTGTTTCTTTCTGGAGGCACCATAACTATTCCCAGTGAAGCTGTGGACAAGTTTTTCTTGACCACAACTTAGGGGAGCTTCCAGATACTCCTGGATAGGGATGTGCACAAATATTCATCATTCGCATTCAAACTGAACACTGGCTATATTTGAAGATTGACATTTGAATGCAAAGCGAATGCCCAGTCACATCTGCAGCAGATTCACAAAAGATTTAGAGCAAATTCAAAGTGGATTCAGAGAGGATTTGAAGTGTTCAGAGGAGATTTGGAGGGGAACTGGAGAGGCAACTGATGGCAGGGATTTGAACTGCATTTGAAGAACATTCACAGCAGATTCAAATCCTACCATATCCAAAGTTGCTCTATTCGTTTGAATGCAGATTTCGTTCGTATCCACTTCACTGTGAGCTGAACACACACAAAAACTGTGCACATCCCTCTGCCTGGATGGTGATAACACCCTCCTCTGGAGTATTCAAAACCACTCCGTTAAGTGCAAACAGGCCCTTTCCCCCAACATTTCTAATAGATGCATTCTCCTATCCTGAATTAAAATAGGTTGTATGAGTACTACACCCCAAAGGAATGCATCTTTTGTGCCCGTAACAGCAGTATATTAGTTGCTCTCAGCAGAGCCTACTATATCCATTTCCCCCTTTGGAAAGAGGCAAACCCAAGGCTCCTGCCAACCTCAGAAGCTGCTACCATTCAAGCAGAACTGGACTTTCTGTGCAGCTGTGACGGTGAGGTGAGGCAACAAATTGCCTATTAGAATACCTGTTTAATACAACCTAAAGCTCAACTGTTTTGTCACTATCACATCCAACTCGTTTGCCCTTGCAGTTGAGATGCTGCACCACAGCTTCTCTTAATTCCACAAGATAATAGTTTCCCTGCATTGATCCCATCCTGCAAAGTGTGAAATATCTTCTCAAGTTGATGCCACCTGATATTTTTTCCATGAACAAAGCAATGTGTTAAAATCCACTATTCTCAATACATACTGAACTTAAGAAACTCCAAATCTTTACTGTTTTTGGCATATAATTTTTTATTTTTCCAAACCTTTACTTGATAAAATACTGAGTTTCCCTATGCCAGACCTCAACAAAAAATGACAGTTCCATAGACTACTAACCCTCTGGGTGAAAAATACTTCCCTTTGTCAGTCCTAACTCCCCTGCCCATCAGATTCCTAGGGTGCCCCCTGATGCTAGTGTTGTGCAATAGAGAAAATAATACTTACATATTGTTTTGGCTGGTGATAATTCTGGCTAATACTAAACCGTGATACTCTGACTTCAGCAATACTTGCTCCAGTGTCCTCTTAATTGGATTGCTAAAGTCCACAGTACAAGTGACTGCCCTTGGAGACAGTTCAAGGGCTGTGCAGAATGCTAACAAAAAAGACATTTTATGATACCCAGGGAAACATGCTACTGGGATGGCTTAAGTTATACAAAATTTGAAAAACTTCTTTCACCACAAGCGATGAAAGAAAAATTTCTCTGGTTCACACACCCACACAGAAACTGCACAAACTTGCTAAAAGAGTTATCGGAATACAAGGTGTCACATGTGACGAGCACACCAATGGCTATGTTTGTTTTGCGTGTGTAATACTGTCAAAGCTTTGTTGAATGAGCCAATTTCTAGCTGTTGATATAGTCCAGACCTTGGCAGCCCTCTAATCTCCTTGAAGCTTTAGCATATGATTGCATTTGTTTGCCCCGCAAACAGTCAACTGTGCAAGTTATCTTGAAGTGAGAATATATCTAAAAGCCAGTGTAAAATAGATGAGGTTTATGGCCATGCGAAAACCTCATAAAATGCATATATAGGACTCATTTTTCCTCACTCATAAAATGCACCAACACCTCCCCCATCGTTTCCTGTTTAAGCTTTTTCAATAAAACTCAAAAGAATTCTTAGATGTTTGTTTGGTGTTTCACTGCTGTGCAAAACTGCTCCTGTTCCATTCTGCCACATCCCACTGTAATTTTATGCCCAAATTAAGGTGTCTAGGGTCTGATCTGCAGGATTTGATGCAGATGTTTGGTAAGAACAAAGAAAGTGAGGCTCCTCAAGGGACTAGAGGAAAATCCATACCTGACAAAATTTCCTAGTTCCCATATGCGTCTTTGTCTGCTTTTCCACAGTAAATAATAAGACACACAGAGAACTTTCAATAAATAATAAAAAAATACAATATAAAAATGCATATGAAAAAATGATGCAAAATAAGAGAGCAAGAGTCTCTCCCACCACCATAACCAGCACAGCAACTCACTGAAAACATAAAGATGCTTTCACAACTATTTGAAAAAACTCAGTGATAAAAATAATGTTGTTCAAACCTTACTTATTTTAACTGTATTCTGGCAAGCTCCAGAAAATGTGCAAATACAGAGACATTTTAAAAACTTAATTTATTTTGAATGCAAACAGTTCACTAACAGCTACAACTAGAAGAAACCCTATTACAGGATACATCACAGAGTGACCTATAAGAGCACAATAAGAAGCATGTAGCTTTAATTCAAAGGAATATTTTCAAGTGGTTTGTAGTTAGCTACTTCCCTAGAGTTCCAATTTGGCTCATTTGCTCACTCCAGTAAGGGGAATTTCATAGAGGTCACAAGCAAAAACAGTTCCTTTTCCCATGTGGCAGTAGTGAGGGAGAAAACAAACACACACTTGAGCAATTACGAGCAATTTAGACAACCTTTTGTCTTCCAAGTGAGCAGACTTCTTAAGCGCCAGATCAAAAGGAGGTCAGAAAATCAAACAGAGAAGAACAAAACCAGGACTTTTCATCACTAATGATCCCTAAGCTTGCTGAACATGGGGGTGGGGAGAGAGAAATCAAGGGTGGGGAGAGTTTAAAATGTCATTCTTAAACTATTTAGTCAACAGATTTTTAATAGTCCAGATCTATGAAGAGGACTGAGTCCTCCTGCGGTCTTTGCTCTAGCTGGGGATTCAAACACTCATTTTGAAACACATCTATGAATTCACAACTCTACTGACAACTTGCCATTTCTTCTGCATTTTAGATAACTTGCTCCTCTTCTTCAGTATCTATCAAGTACATAACTAAGGATGCATCAAGATGTTGGTTACTTATTCATTTTACTTGGATAGTCTGGAATAAAGCATGGATATTCTGGAATATCCATGTTTTATTTGTTTGTTTGCATTCTTATCCTGCCCTATACCCACAGGTCTATTGTGGAATATCCAAATATATTGGAATGGGTAACTGATGTCTAGATGCAGCCTAAAAACAACAACAAAAGTATTAAAAGCCCCAGGTACTTGGTATACTTCTTGGGGCCAGTTCATACTTAACATAGGAGGATGCCATAATTATACCGTCCCACTGAAGTTAAGATGGGACAAACAGAGATGCCTTTGCATTTTAAGTGCGGGGCAATCCCAAACTGATCACCAGCACTTGAACTGCGAAAGATCAGTTTTGACCCAGCTGGATCGCCACGGCAACAGCCACCGCAACTTCCGGCATGCATGGGGCTGTTGCCACAGTGGGGGGTGACATGGCACATATTTGTGCAGCCACAACCATGCACCACCCAGCTAATATGAAGCATTTGCACAAGAGGTAAGTGCAATGTTGCATCTGGGAGCTCCCTAGCACCTACCGGTGAACCAGCGAAGCAGTAAAAAGTGCTCCATAGCTTTGAAGGATTGGGAGTACTCCTACACACTCTGCCATGCTCTGGGAGAGAGGTGGCACCATGACATGTGGTAGGAGCATCCCAGAGCATGTGAGAGCATCTCTGACAGGTAGGTGCATTACGGCCATCAGTGGTATATCACTATGTCACTTCCAACTTGGTCTAGTGGTTAAGGAGCCAGATTCTTATCTGGGAATACCAGGTTTGATTATGCCCTCCTACATGAAGCCAGCTGGGTGCCCTTGAGCTAGTCTTTTGAGCTCACGCAGCCCCATCTACCTCACAGGGTGCCTGGTGTGGGGAGAAGAATAGAAAGCTTTGAACGGGGTAGAAAAGCCAACTCTTCTTCCTCTTCTTCTAACAAAAATAGAATTTTTATAAGTGCCAGATCCACTATAATCAGCATATTGAGGATTTTGGTTTACTACCAGGATTCTTTTTCAGCCACAAACATATAAAGTACACACGTTAATACCAAACAAGAGAGGATAATTTTTAATTATGATTCAATATTTTATATGTTTTATTCTTTTTTATTGTAACCCACCCTGGGACCTTTTGGTGAAGGGTGGGACATAATTTTTTTAAATAAATAAATAGCAGCCGTTCTACTCATGCAAAATTTCAAATTGGCTGAAACATTTTCCATTAGATAAGAAAAGGGTGAGTACCACTGGCATGCAGCCTAAAACCCACCATTCTCCTGGAATTCTCCTGGGAATGTCCACATAACTGTGGCATTCCCAGTATACTCCCAGGATATGGAGGCGATATCCTGTAATGCTGCTATTACGGGAAATTTGGCTTCCCTCTATTTGCCGGCTCCTTTCATGATTCTTCCTCTTGCAAATATCCAGATGTCAGCCAAGCATGCAAAAAAAATCTAAAAAAGAAAAAAGAAGTAACTTGGCTGACATCTGGGCATTTGCAGGAAAGGAGACAGCAGACAGAGATATAATCCCACAATTGCCTCCTGCCACCTGGAGGCACCCAAGGATTTAAAAACCTCAGCACCTGGAACAATTATAAAGGAGCTGATGATAAGCTCACAAATGTCTTTCAAGGTGTAATTACAATATATTATGATCCTGAAAGACATCCAAAAGGAAAGGCCTCCATACTTTTGAAACCAATTCTTTAAGGAGTACTCTCACCCCACTTCAATTGGATTCTTCTTTATTCCTTTTTTGGTGATCAATTATAAAGTTGGCAAGAGTGCTGACAGGTATTCCAGCTTGCAAATTTAAAGACTTGAAAAAAGGCAACTGGTTTTGTTTGTCAATTACAATTCCACCCCTCAACATATAATCAGTGAGTGTGTTCAATGAGACCAGTTACAGCTGAATATTAATGCATATACTCAAGAAGTACATTAATTTTGTCTCCAGCCAGCATTTTACACACAGAGACTGAGTACATACACCTCCTCTAAAGGACGAACTAGAGATGTACTGAGCCAGACTCATAGGAAGTGTCCCACAAACTGTCTCAAAGGTGAGTCAATATGAATGAGCACAAATGTGGGTGGTTTTGCATTCGATTTGTATCAAATCGAAAACAAGAAAATTGGTATTTGTTCAAACAGATCTCCTTCAAATGAAGTAGGATTCAATTCGATAGGAATTGCATATTAACCCACTACATTTCCCCTATGAATCCCATACGTATCCGGTCTGAAAGCATCAAATCTGCCCTGAATCCACTCTCAATCCACTTTGGGCCCATTGCAGATGTGACTGGCACAGTCGCTTTCCCACCTCCCCAGGTTCACGGTTGTAACGAAGCTTTGTACAAATATTCCAAAATATTTTATTCAAATTCAAATGTCCCAACATTCAATATGAATAAAAATGTCTGCATTCAGATGAATTTGTATGAATTTTGAAAGTTATGAGTATTTGTGCACAACCTTATGAGTCAAACCACAGCCACTATCATGAACCACCCCAGAAAGGCCTCATAAAAGACCACATCAGCACTTTTAGGCCAGGTGGTCTTTCAGCCTCCTTAAAGGGGCAATGTTGTCATAAAAGTTCCACAAAGGAGCTGTAAAGGTATGGTAGCTCTCTACAGCTGCTTGGCAGCACAGGTACACCTTCATGAAATGTTACCATGGGCATAAAAAAGCTATGGAGCATCACATTAATGATCAAAGTAGCCCTTGGCAAAGGCTGTTCAAAGGGGCCCATGCTCCCCTCAATACCAGGCAAGCTGAGTCCAAGCCAGCCAGCCAGCCAGCCACCTTGACAAGGCACTTAAAACTGGATCAGTGATCCTGGGTTTGAGTTCTATGCCAACCAAGCCCCAGAATTTGGTTCATGTGCATTTCTAATCATGAACTACACATAGGTGTTTGTCGGATCAAGCCAGTGCTTGTCAGATAAAAAGACCTCTGCAGAAAAACTGAGAATACCCTACACTAAGTTGCAAACAATAGCAGTGCTGTTAGAGATGACACACCCAAATAATGTTATCACAGTACAAAGTGTAAGAAGAGCCATGCTAGTGCCACACCAAATTGAAGCTGTTAAATTACCAGGACAGTTTGCACAGACTTCTTTCCAACTTGCCTCCTACAATACAGACCTAACTTTGTTGCTTTTTTATCTATCTATCTATCTATCTATCTATCTATCTATCTATCTATCTATCTATCTATCTATCTATCTATCTATCTATCTATCTATCTATCTATCCCACCCTATACCCAAAGGTATAAACCCAAAGGAAATATATTAAAATAATAAGAGCATATATTAAATCTTCAGTGTCTGCAAGTTATATGATGAACTAGATAATACATGGCGCAAAGTGAGCTGTTTTCATGCTGCTGGCTATTTGGAAACGCAGATAGGAAGGCACCTGTCTTTTATCACATTATTAATAAGCGACTCTGGATGTGGACCTTTTAATTGTGACAATATTATAGACACCAGATATCATTAACATGCAGAAGTTTTTTAATATTATGCCTCTCACCTCTCCCTTTCTCGAGTTCATCGCTGATTGCTAGGATGAACCTATGTAACCAAATGCTCAATTAATAAACGTTCAAAGTTCAAAATGGCAACATTCAGAACTCTCTTCAATCCCTTGCTTTTTTTCAGTTTCTTATTTAACCTTGGAACTGCTGGGTGCCTCTAGCAGTGGTGTGCTTGGCCTGCAACTTTTTTTGCCAGTAACTTGATAACATTTCATCAACTTTCCACAACGTTAAATTATCGCTCTGTGTGCTGACAGCTCAAATGTAACAGCTCACATTAAATATACTTATCTTAACATGATATACACCTGACTCTTTAGTAACCGTAGGGAATACAGTAGTAGACTTTGGCAGTTCATCTAGATACTATCCCCAGAAGGCAGTGAAGGAGAGTCTTTTGCATGTAGAAACAGATATTCATTGTTTCTTACACTGAACATCAGATCCGGTTTGGCTCCTATTTCTCAAATGAAGCTAAATGTCATAGGTTCTGAGTTGCAGGCTGTTTATAGGCCTGTGGATTACAGTTGTAACTGTACTACTTCTGTAAAACGCTTTCTGATCTTCCAGGTTTTTAGAGAAAAGCTGTAAACATCACACACTAATGACAGAGATGCGGTCTTCCAAGAAGACTGCTTTTTTTCCAGCATGTGCCTACCCTGTATCCACCCCTTAGTTCCAGAATCCTCTGGGCTTAAAGTGGATTTTTCACTGCTGAGTTCAGCTCTCTCAAAGAGAGCATCCATGCAGAACAAATAAAGAGCAAAGCCAAACTGTTAATTCTGCTTGCTACTTACTGCTATTTATTCTGCTGCCTTTGTTAACTCCATAAATCAACAAGAACATATAAATACAAATTTAATTCAACATGTACAAGGAAGATTATTAAGAGGGAAATTGAATTAAAAATCTGAATAGCAGAGGGCCTTTCTGCACTTACTGGTATGCCAGTAGAGTAGAAACCCTATACCCTTTCAGTGCCTCTCTCTTCCACATTCTGGTATGGAACAGATAGGACACACCCGTTAGCATGCTCCATCCACATGGTATAGCAATCTAGGCGATCCAAAATGGCTACCTCAACTGAGATAATAGTAGATTTTTATAAAAAGTTCTACTGCCACCCTACTTGCAAATGAACTGGCCCAAGAGGTATGCAGAAGGGCTCACATCTCCATTTACCAGGGGATCTTATTTCAGTATGTGCACAATTGTCCCAGAATAGCCACCCCAAGTGTGAGCAGCCTTGTTTTGCGACAGCTGGACAGCTCTACCTGTTAACCGCTCCAACAAGAATGGACCAGCTGAAGCAATCAAAGGCCAGGTAAGGGCAGAAAGGCCCAAAGATTCAGTATGAAGGAAATGTAGCATTTTAAATTTTGTTCTCTCTTATTTTGATTTTCTGACGTTTTAAAAAAAATATTTTCACGATTATGAATAGGAACAACTTAAAGTGCAAGCAGTGCCATCATCTCGTATAGACTTGGAGACAGGATAACACTGAGTAGCAATAGTAAACTCCACACTGGACTACAATACAAAAGACAAGTGCTGGATCTTTTACAGTATTCTGAAATAAATGTTCAGCCCATCTCTTGTTGTGATTTAGTAGTTATTGATATCTACTTAGAATTACTCTTCAGATTCCACAGGCTAGTTCAGTCAAAAATGTATTGGCTTATTACAGGGCTGATCAGCTTGCATCTCTCAAGGTATTCTGGAACGACAACTTCAAGTATTCCATGCCAACCCCAGCTTAGCATATCCACCAACAATTCTCAGTATACTTGCAATGAAATCTTCAATTAAACATAGCTTCCAGATGCATCTGTTTTCACACAGCTTAGGCTAATCCATCCCATGATGGATCTGACTACCATCAAAGGCTGTCATCAAAGGCTTCATCAAATGCTATCTGTATTTTGGAGAGACTGTCTTGACTCTGCCTCAACCACCAAGTTAGAAGGCCAGGAACTTTGCGGTTCTAGGCCAGAGCCCTTTTGGTGGCACCCTGCTTCTGGATGCCCATATAAAAGACAGGGCCAGGTTTGATTCACCAGTCCATGGGTACTTGTGGACTGTTTTTAACAGGTTCACCAGTGAGACCAGATCCCACTCCACAACTCTATCCAATGCAGATGGGGCTTCCTGCATGCTGGTTTAAAGTATGAACCATGTGGATTACAGGCCTCTCTGAACCATGATACCATATTTGTGTAGAAAGGGCTCAAGAAACTACCTGTTTGGAGACAAGCAGCAACTGTAAACCAGTTTTGTAGTACATTTTCTCATAAAAGACTGCAATTGAATTCTGGTTTTATTTGACCACTTGCAGAATCCAGAATGAATAAGGAGTATATTCAAATGCAGGTCTCCCCTCATCTGCTTGCATATTCAGTTAATGGTTCCTGGGTCAGATAAATAAGATTAGGTCCTATTGCCATAACAAAAGGACTTAATTACCCTTGCTGTCCAGTGGCTTTCTAAACAAGTTTTCTACCCTTTCATAAGTAAAGCTGCCTGGGAGAAACCACTCAAGACGGGTAAGAAGGAAGCTAGTGAAATGGTTCACACAGTATCAGCTCAGCATGAAAACAATTCCATACAATAGTTACATTTTGCAAAGTAGCAGTAGTTAAGGTACATTATGCATCTGCTTTTACCTGCAAAGCTATGTAATTTTCCTGTTGGCTTCCAAAAAATTTCTAAAAGTCACATTACCTGAATAGCATTTGCAATTTATTATTCTAAAGATCTTGGCCCAAACTAGCATACATATGTCAGAGTCTAAAGAGATTTACTTCAGATTTTTCCTCTGATAGCCAATATAAGTCAGATTCTCTGCAACAGAGTATTTTCCTTACATCACCAAATGAAAGCATTTTCAGATTTATTTTCAATGGCTGTACAGTATGTGCATATTTCTTAACTTTACTGATGGGGAAATGGCTTTGCAGTATATTTTCTATAATAGCTTTAACATTTCAGTATACATAAATATAGAGATTTATATAAAAATATAGAAATATTGCCTTCTCTTGACAATTTTATTAATCGCTACTATTGTGTAATAATATCTTGGGTTAGTTAAGCACTATTATTTTGCCTATGTGTACAGCCTTTTTGGCTCTGCTTCCTCCAACACAGTTTGAGTACATAAGTAGCCTAAAACTAACCATGATGTGAAGATACACTAAAAACTATGGCAAATTTCAAAACACCTAAATGAATTACAGCTATTTGCATTCAGCTACACTTTAGGTGGAGGAAAGCGAGGTATTTTGACTAAAGTATGGATAATTTTTACCGGCATAAAATGTAACTCAGTACAGTATGCTTGGGAGTGGCTGTAGCTCAGTGGTAGAACAAAGTGGCTGGAAAGCAGAGAGTTTCCAGTTTGATCCCCAGCCTCTCCCCAGAAGTAGGCAAAGGTAAACTACTTTTGTATCTTTGCCAAGAAAAATGCACAGAAATGCCCATGGAGATAGCCATGCAATGAACCATGAGTTGGCCATGACTCAGTAGTAAAAGGGGTGGGCACCCAGGAGAGGGCCTTTTCAGTGGTGGCCCCTAGGCTATGCAATAGTCTCCCCCTTGAGGTGTGTCAGGCTCCTCCACTGTTTAGGAAGGTGGTGAAGGCACAGATCTTTACTCTGGCCTTTGGCTAAATGGGAGTGTGCAGTCTCTTCCCACTTTACAGAAACTGTTACTGTTTTAATATATACTGTTGTTTTAATATATGTCTAATTTTAAGTGCTGTTATCCACCCTGAGACCTTCGGGTATAGGGTAGGATAGAAACTAACTAACTGAATGAATGAATGAATGAATGAATGAATATGCCCAGGTTTCAGTTTGGATGGTTAAAAGCAAAATGTTTTGATTATCATGCTGTACTACATTCACCTTCCCACAACACGTAAAGACGCCCCATAATTTTGACTTCTGAAGTGGGAAGGTGGGGCAAGGTGACAGCTGGACATGGCAGTTTCACCACATGGGATCACAGGAGCATGAGATGAGGTGCTGGTTATCCAAGTCAGCTTGGGTTGCCAAGTTCGTTCAGACCTTGAGTATGGCACTTTTCATGCCATGCAGTACTGCCATAAAATCTTTTAACATTTTCTTGGTAATTTTTATTATTAGTTTTTTCTGTACTTCCACAACAACAAAAGCTATGGTGGGAAGGAGGAGAATTTACACACACACACACACCCGCAGTATATGGTACAAAGGACAAAGTTCTAATATAAATTTAAATGATGCATTTTTAAAAAATCACAACTGAGAACCTAGGCTCCATGTGCAATTACATTTGACTTTAATAAGCCATTGGCAAAGTATACACTGTGACTGAACTTGCTAGAGTAATGAAAACATTGCCTTATTAGAAAAAATATAGCAAAATAAATACATTCTGGTATCTATTACTGTTTCACAATCAAAATGTGAAAATATATGGAGGTATAAAAAGCAGTACAGTCATTCTGCAGTATGAAATAACATTTAGCTTTTTCAATGAGTAAGCTTTAAAATGTGAAAGTGACAAGAGACCAATAAATATCTTTTGTTCAAAAGAAAACATAGATTATTTATTTATTTATTTATTTATTTTGGTGGACCAAATAATGGACCTCTGCGGCCTCCTACCATATTCTTCAGGAGTGATACAACTTAAATGGATGATACTGCCCCCAGGCTGAAACAGCTCAATGCTAGTGAAGTAAATAAAAAAGAGAGAGAGAGAGAGAGGTGGTTTCTTCCCAACCCCTTTTGGTTATGCAGTAATGTCTACTGCTGTTTCTAACAGTGGCAAATAGGATTTGTAACAGCAATAATGCACACG
Organism: Aspidoscelis marmoratus; assembly: GCA_014337955.1. Classification (NCBI taxonomy): domain Eukaryota; kingdom Metazoa; phylum Chordata; class Lepidosauria; order Squamata; family Teiidae; genus Aspidoscelis; species Aspidoscelis marmoratus. The sequence goes on along the minus strand of MTQE01001141.1, from coordinate 7,337,462 downwards.
CTTTTAGAATACTAAAAAGCTCCGGTCGTTTCATTTCCAGCTGTGCTTTAACATCCATTTTAAAATAATAATTCAGCATTCCTTAATTTATGATTCAAAGGCTCAAGCTTTCTTCAAAAACTCTCCCCAATAAGCAATATCCTTAGAATCAGTTCTCATATTCAAATAAAGGCAATCAAAATCTCTGGGTCAATGAACTAATATCATGATCAGCCTAAGTCTTTCTGATCCCATCACATGTGCCAAGCATTTATACCCAGATCTGCTGAAGACTGATATGTTCTTTCATCTACCAAATTTATGGATAATAGATGTATCAGTGGCTACTAGAATGGATGCCTAAGTACAGCTTTCAGGCTGGGAGAACAAGCAGGATGCCTCTAAGGCCATTTGCTGGGTTTTGAGAGCATTTGCTGGAATTCAAGAAGGTTTGCCCTTGTCTCTGCTTGAGATGCCCATGGGCAACTGGTGGGCAACTGTGTGCGACAGGATGGGCTCCTCATATGTTCTTATGTAAAAGGTATTCCGTTGACCATTCTCTGTCCCGGTTTGGATTTAACACCACGCACAAGTTGCCTTCTTAACTATTGCTACCATAGTAAACGGGGTGGGGGGGGGCATTCAGAACCACCTTCTGTTTTCTATTTCAATTAATGGGTACAAGCAGAGTGGAAACAGCAGGCCTTTCTACACTCACCTCTCTGTTGTCTCAACCAGCCAGGGCAATTGGTTCAGACCACAGAAGAGCCAGGCCTGGTACACCATCTATTAGTCCCTGCCCAGCCCCAAAGGTGGTGCAGGGAGCCACCAGGGGACTTGTTTGGGGGGGGGGGCAGTGGCATGCTATGGCACACCACTGAAAAGCACCTCCTGGCAATTGGGGATCACAGAGGTGTGCCACCTGCACACCTCCCATGATCTGCGACAAAGCCCTTGGTCCACTTATAAACCCAGTTAAATGGGTCTATAACGGATCTGAATAAAGCAGAAGCAGAAGAGTTGGCTTTCCCACCCCATTTTTCTCACCCATTTAAGGGCACTCAAAGCGGCTGACAAAGCTTTCTGTTCTTCTCCCCACAACAGACACCTTGTGAAGTAGGTGGAACTGTGAGAGCTCAGTAGAGAGCTGTGATTAGCCCAAGATCACCTAGCTGGCTTCATGGAGGAAGGTGGAATCAAACCCGGTATTCCCAGATAAGAGTCCAGCTCCTTAACCACTAGACCAAACTGGCTTCTTAATCCAAATCTGGCTTCATTTTGTGCAGACAGAAGCAGATTACCACAGACAGGGCCTTCTTTATCCACATTAACGTGCAGATGGGAGGCCCGTTATCCAGATGAAGAGGCTCCTTAATCTGGATCCACAGTGAGTGCAGAAAGGGCCAAAAACTATTTATGTAGGTTCTGCTTTGCTCCAACATATAAAAGGAAAGCTTGCACAACTATGTATAATTTGTAAAAGGAGTATTCTTATATGAAAACTGTACAATTTGCAGAGGAAGCTCCCCTTTATGGTGCTCACTGTCTTTATCTCATGTAGTTTTGATAAAAAAAAACAACAACACATGAACAGGAGCTGTCATAACAACTGTTCGAACATGTACGAAAGATCCCATCACTACACATTGCTAGGTATTAGATTTTCTAGACAATACAATGCAACTTGACCTGTTTGACAAAACAGCCAAAAATCTAAAATCGTTTACTTTCTTGTTGTTGGTTAACATCAGAAGCCTCACAAAGATCAATTTTAATCTGGCAGTTATTACGACTTCAAGAACTCCACATGCCTTAAAGAGAATCTATACTAAATCGCTGCCCTTTTCATCACCTTCTTACCTGGGATAACAAAAGTAATATAAGGCACAAGCTTTAAGAAAATACTGCTTTCCTGTTGACTCAAGATTACTTCTAAGCAACTGCACACACAAAAGGTATCCGGTGCAGCATCATGGGGACCTTTTCAACCTCAAGCATAAATGGCAGCGGAACATTCAGAACAGCTGGAGAATGAGGCTCAATTGTAACACAACAGTATGTTGATTTGCTTTTGTCCCAGAGCTTTTGTATACCTCATAATGGACTGCCTGTATAAATGTTTAATTAAAGCCATCTTTTATGCAAATATTTCACACACACATCTTGTTGCCACAAGAAAATTCAGAAATATCAGCAACACATAAAATGATTGTATATACTGACTTATTAACGTTCCCCTCAGTGGAGCAGCTAAGTAGCTGCTGGGGGGGAAAGGAAGAGTAATTTTAGTGAGCAAACTTTGTTTAGGTGAAACCTAATATTTTCCCTCACAGTATGCTCACAAGCATATTGGGTATCTTGTGCTAGAAATTAGCAAAGTAACAGATGTGTGTTTTGTTAGAATGGCTCTAGCCAAGTAGTATATCCCTTTCTGATAATACTGAAATAGTCTGCAGGTGTCACAATGAAAACCATGAAGGGACATAATGCCATTTTATAAGCAAAGTTATGCAGGAAGGAAGAGAGAATCATAGGAGTGAAAAGAAATAAAACGACATGGATAATCTGCCTTTTATTTATTTAAAATTATACGTTACTGTTCCACAAAGATGAGATTTTTATGACTTCTTGGTCCCTGTCTAGATATTGTTGTCAAAAGCCCTGGACTAAGTGCTCACTGCTGGCATATGTACCTCTCTTGCTGAACAGATGGAAACACTATCAGCTTCAATAGTGCTGAACACCTGTTGGAATTGTACTAGGAGGAGGAGGAGGAGGAGGAGGAGAGTTGGCTTTTATACCCCAGTATTCTCACCCACTTAAGAGGACTCAAAGCAGCTGACAAACCTGTTCTTCACCCCACAACAGACATCGTGTGAGATAGATGGGGCTGTGAGAGCTCAGGAGATCTGTGACTCGCCCAAGGTCACCCATCTGGCTTCATGGAGGAATGCAGAATTAAACCTGATATTTCCAGATAAGAGTCTGGCTCCTTAACCACTAGACCAAACTGTCCAGCAGAAGTTGAGCTAGACTCAAGGCCAGGTCTATTTGTTCTAACCTTGATGCAAAACATGACCTAAGCCTTTTTAGGGAAGCACATTTTCAGTTAGGAGCTTCAAGCAAGCAAGTTTTCATACATCAAAAGAGGTTAGGTATGTGCATGAAAATGTTTTTCTTTGAATGTTTAAGGTTGTTTAAGGTGGTTAGAGGTCCACTTCTCCACACACAGACAGACAACTGGACAGGGTTTGGGTTGCCTTGTTCACTCACTCCTAAACTAAGATAAAGGTTGAGGATGAACATGCGGGGCGAGTGGGGCAAGGTGACTAGTGAAGGTTTAGTTGAAAATAGCCAGGAATGTTGGGAGGCCTCAAACAGCGTTGACCCAAAAAACTGCTGTTTCATGGGAGGAGCTGAAAGGTAGCCTAATATTAAAAAATAAGCACTAGATATAGATGCATGCATATTAAAAGCTTACTAGCATGGCAAAAAGGCATCTTGCCATTTTATTAAGCCAAATTCCTGAGACAAGTGTCAGTTAAATACCAATCTTTTGTAAATGCAATTGGAACTTAAATCATATTATAATACACTGCCCATATAAAATACTCAACTGAAATTTTCATCATGGAAATAGTTTCAAACAGGACACAACTGTGCCTCTTTTGTGGAAGAGGAACAAATGCTAAGTGGCTTGCTGGAAACTACAAAATGAAGCCTGCTAGGCTCTCAGGCTTCCAAGATAAAATACTGTGTAGGTTCAGTTACATTAAAAAAACACCCACAGTCTAAGGTGTATTTACTTCTAGGAAGTGCCACAAATTTCAGTAAACGTCCTTAAAAATGAGGATTTTGAGCTTATACTCAAGTCCCTCTGACCTTGTGGATCAGGCAGAAACCAGAATCTACAAACCTACCTAGGTACTTATTTTCTGTCTTCTACACTGCATGTCCCTCAGTTGTATCATAGGCTACACAGAACAAAGGATTTACCTCCCTGGCTAGTCTATGAGCCTGTCTGCATGTACCTGTGGGGCGCACTCTGTCCACGCTTCCTCTAGCACAGTGGTTCTCAACCTGGGGGTCGAACTACCCTTTCAAAGGGGTCGCGACAAGTCCCCACCACCCTTCCCTCCCATTTCCCAGCTGCTCTACCCCCGTGGTTGGGGGTCTCCACAACATGAGGAACTCCATTAAGGGGTCGCGGCATTAGGAAGGTTGAGAACCACTGCTCTAGCATCTGGGAGCCTTCGGAAGTGTCTGGGAACAGTAAAAACTTCTCCACAGCTTCACTGGCGGCACCCAGATGCAGCATTTGCACTTTCTTCCAGTGCGTTCACGTGTGTGCGTGTCTACACATGCATGTGCCTGTGGGGCAGGCCAGATGAGGCGGCTGAGGCTGTGCAAATGCATGTCACATCACAAACACCATGGAAAAGCCTACGGTGATCCAGTGAAGCCGGGACTGACCATCCTACTTCAAGTGAAGATGGTCAGTTTTGGGATTCCCCCAGCACTATTAGCATTGTATAATTAACAGAAAGGATTAAAGCACTTCCAAGATATATATGCAAGATCTTCAGAAACTTAGGGTGTTTTTTCACTAGCACTAGATGGATACTCTGGTGCTCAGTGGAAAAACACCTTTAAACTGTCTGCCACTATATGTTTTCGTTCTGTAGATATTTCTACCTCTGAAATGCCTTCTGTGACAGTAAGTCATTTAATCATACCCTGAATCTTATACACGCCACTGGAAATAAGCTAGAGCCTGTTTGCCAACCTATTACTTGCTATTAGCCATTAACTCACTAGCCTATTCTATTTTCACAGTTGTTTCCATTCATTTTCCTATGCCAAAGCACACAGTTGGAGGAAACAACGGCTAAATGGATGACCATCACAGATCCATTTGAGTTCCATCATTATCAGTTCTGACTGCAACCAAATCCCATTTCCCCTTTGCAAATTCAATTCCCATCTATAGCTCAATACATCACTGGCTGCTCATGTGTGCTGCCTCATTGTTTAAGGGCGGGGGGGGGGAGGAAGAACCAACGTACACCAGTCAAACTGAAACTTCAATTCCAGGTACAGGTGCTCTGGGTTGGAGGGGGGGACACAGAAGGAGAGACCCAAGCCAGGGTGACAAAATGCCTATGAGGGAATTCATATGAACCACATATTGCTGCTATGACACTGCAGTGTTGTCTATCACAACTTGCATATTCAAGAAGAGACAGAACAGCAGGGTGGGAAAATAAAATATACTGTCATTCATGCAACAAATTTTCCCTGGTCCTAAAGCCTTCCAAATCACTTGCTGGCCGCCTGCTAACACCAGGCTGTGCTCTTTCATTAGTCACCATTAGAAAACACTCACTGCGATGGATAATAGTTGAGCAAGCAACATAGTGCTTAATGAGCTCCTTTTCAAAGGGACACATGAGCCAAGATGTCAGAACATCTACTTCTAGCAAGAGCTATCTGTGTGTCAAGGAAGAAGATTATCTGAAAAGTATCAGAAGAGCATCATTCCAGCATTTTGCCAACACTCTAGTTTTAACGATAACATGCCTTCCTTAAAATGCTTTTCTTTCACACAGTTCACGAGGCAGCTATGCCGTCTGTAACCCTTCCATACCAACATGTGTGCACCCCTGTTTTGCTCATGCTGAGATTCCTTGAGCCTTCTCTTTCTCATAAATAAAAGCATCTTATGAATATGTGTGGCTTGTGTGTCTATCTGTCTGCCAGATCCAGAAGCACACTGAAGGGGTTAAACACAAGCTTGCAAAAAGAATGTATACAGAGGTGTGGCCACCATAAGCTATTTTCAGAAATACCAAAATGACAAACAACAGGGTGTGGACCTTGTGCCCCGACTTCCCCTGAATCCGGAAGGATCTTAATTGCAGCATTACATGCATGGCTTGGATGCCTCTGGAAATTTTCATTCGAGACATTAATTCTCCCTATTTTTAACCCATAGCTCCACCTTCAGTGAACTGCCCAGCCTCTTTTTAACCACCTTTAATTCCAGAGTTCCCATCGCTGTTCCGCTACTGCAACCCGCAGGAAAATCTGATACCTTCGATCCTCGGATATTTCAGTAATTACTTTACATTTTTAAGATATGTGCTCTCTTGTGCTGATTAAGTCACACTTGACTGTCAAACTGTACAGCCAGAGACAGAACATAAAGGGAGACATCCCCAGCAAAATAGGGAGGATAAATAAGACCCTGTCTTATTTTTGGGGAAACAGGATGTGTGTTTTGTCACTTGATGGAGATTGTTTAATTACTATTCATTGGATTCTAAGGCAGAGAAAATACAATAATTTTAAAAGCTTTGTTAGAACCCAGTCTCGCACGCAGCCATTTGGGGAGGCTGTAATCTTGTTCTGTTAGATGCTTTCAAAAGTAGTATTATCTCTCAGCCAGTGAACTTAATGAAAGGTTTCTAATTAGTCCAGCTAAGAATTATCTGTGCACAGCACTGAACCCTGGCAAGGAGAAAGACGCCCTGAAATGATTCGCAAGTTTTTACCGTGGAGTTGTGTATGTTCTCTGTTTTTTTGACAGAGTTTGAGGGATCGCGCAAAATAAATATACTATATCATGACATAAAGTATTAATTTGGAAAAGTTTATCTTTAAGAAAAATTATTTAATACTTTTTAAGTTAATTTTTCACAATAAAACAAGTCCATTAAATAAAATGAAGGTCGAATGCCAAGAGTGGGAAGGGGGCTTCTCTGTGTTTTGCACTGAGTGTCTTATGTATGACTACCTGCCCACTGGACAGAAGTCCTGGGTGAATGCTCGGTGTAATGAGCTCTGGGCTCTCAGGGAATGTGTTTCTTCCCTCGAAGCACAAGGGTTGAGGACCCTCCCCGCCCATCATAAATGAAGCTGGGAATTTCCTCGCTGTGATTGGACAGGTGGGGAAGAGAGCTTCAAAGGAGGTGGAGTAGAAGCCTCAAACACAGGGAAGGTTCGAACACAGAGAGCAGGCAAACACTGCTGAAGGACTGCCACGAGAGAGAAGCTGTTTGAAGAGCTGATGTTGTTATAAAACTGAATTAAAAAGAAAGAAATCATGCACAGCCATGACTGATATAGTACACCTTTTAGACCTACATGTCTAGAGAAAGTGCTGCAGTTTTAAATTTCAAGTCAATATTCAAGCTTTACTATTTTAACAGATGCTGGCAGTGTAGAAGACAGGCAAGCCTCTGGCCATCCCCCTGCCCCTCCATTGCACTCATTATGTGCTGTGCACCACAATAACTCCTTTGCACCCTATAAAGCCACTGGGGAATTTTATCATTGCAGTAAAAAGAGAAAAATCAATTATTCAGCTGTGATAAACCAATGGAGCACCAATGCTACTCAGGGCAATGAGGACATAACACCCAATAAAACAAACATACATGCCATAGCAGCAAAGCTTGGAATTCTCTAGATACAACAGCACTACTAAAGTCTTATCTAATTGTATCCAATGTGTACTGGTTATGGAATCCAGATTCATTTTTCTGCAGCTATCAATGATACATATTATGGGGATAAAAGTGATTTATACTACAGTATGCATTAGTTCATTTGTTTACTTGATTTTTATACCGCCCTATTACTATACACTACAGTGACTTACAAATAGCAAGAAAACGAAAGGAAAAGGAAAAGGAAAGAAAAATCTCTAAACACACAGAGACCTGCAGAAGGAATAAAAATATATAGTCCTGCTAACTCCTCAAATGCTTGGGTAAGGCCTCGATAAAGAAAGTTCCACTCTGAGAAATACAGTAGCGCCTTATTCTGGATTCTCCATTATTTATTTACCTATTTTATTTAAAATGTTTATAACCCACCCCATATCCTAAGATCTCTGGGCGGCTTACAATATAAAACCCGTCTACAAACAAAACATTAAATAAATACCCTGTTAAAACAGTATTAGTGTAGTTAGATGAAAGTTAGAAGTTAAAATAGTGCTTGAGTGAATTAATGCCCAAAGGCACCTACAGGTTAGAAGAGTTGGCACTAATCAGGCCTCCAATGGAAGGGCATTCCACAGGTGGGATACCATGGCTGAGAAGGCCCTCCCACATGTCCCAACATAGACATGGAGGAGCCTCCCTCCAGCAGATCTTAAATCACCTGTAGGTCTGCAGTAAAGTAAAGCCCCAAGCAACATCTGAAAGCACACAAGGATCCTTCATCCAAAAGAAGCTTGTAGAAAATGAATCTTACGATGGGCAATTAACTGACTATATCTTGGTGAAAACGATAAGCGTGATCTAGTAAACGATCCTCACAATGTATCCAAAGTTGAATTCTCCAAGATCAAAAGGCCAGAATGAGGGCTACAGTCTAAGCACATGGCGCTCATAAAAGCACATTAAACTGTGTCAACATGAAGCACTGGAGAAGCAGACAATATATCAAGATGAGATCCCCAGCTTTATCAAGTGCATACCTTGAAGTCAAATTACGCAAAGACTGTTTATCTTCAAAGGCAAAGAAAGGCTTCTTCATAACAGTAATAAAGTGGGAGAAATAGCTTGCTGTATTACTTAAATTAAATAGTGTAACCGCACTCAGTTTTTAGAGATGTGTATTGACTTTACTGGGCAGTTTAATAGCCTTTTATTCAACATGTCTCTTTTTATACTGTCATATTCTGCTTATCTAATTTGGAAGAGTATCTTCTCTTCATATACTTGTGCACATCTTTGATTAAAGATATTAGAGGCCACTCATCTGGAAAGACAGTTATTTAGACGCTCTAGTGCAAGTATCTGAATTTTATATGCCAACAGAAATAAAAGTCTGGAACACGCTTGCTTTTTTTGTAAAAAACACAGGATCCAAAATACATAGCTCTTACTTTATCATATAAAAAGGAAAAAAAATACTGTCCTGAAAACAAAATGATGAGACACATATAGATCCCATGTCCAACCCCTAACAAAGCACGAGAATTGCCCTTGATTATTTACTTGCTTATTTATTATTTTCAATTTAACATTACAAGAGATAAACAATCAACAACATGAGAAAAGAGTCACAATTATATACTCAATATTGCAAATGGCAAAACAACAGAATATAAAGTACAGCTTAATTAGAAGGAACTTAAGCAAGCGAAATCTCTGTTGGAGGTATTTGTACAGATATTGGATGCTATTTCATTCGTTGATCTAAAGCTAGGGATACAAATGTTTATCTGACCCCAGGGCAGGTCATAAAAAAACCAATATAGAACACAATTGTCCAGCAAGGTAGTTAGTAGCACTTGGAGACGAACAGGAGCAGGGTCAGTGGCAAGAACTTTTGTAGACGAGTCTACTTCTTCTCATGCCACCAACCCTGTTCGTCTCCAAGTGCTACTAACTACCTTGCTGGACTTCTCAAATTACACTAACATGGCCATTTCTCTGATATAAAACACAATTGAAAACAATCTGTCTAAAATAGTGCCTGAAAGGAGAAGAAGAGACATTTCTCCAGCCAAAAAGGCTAAGGTGAAAAGGTGTGTCTTCCTCAGATATCTAAAAGAATTCAGAAAGATGTCTGATGCACCTAGGAGATATGCTATTCTATACTCAGGAGGCTAGCACCAGGAACACCCTCTAATGTGTCCCTACGCCTTTAACTGTTAAAGATGGTGGCACAACAATCACTGGTTCTTAAGCCATGGACAAATCTATACATGAAGGGGAAGTCTTTAGATATTTGGCAGCCAAACCAAGTAGGGCCTCCTAAGGGCCATACAAGCCTTACTACTTCAGACTACCTGTTATCCTAGTTCAAAACTGAATGTTCTGACTTCCCGTGATCTTCAGCAGGTATTATTTGCTACTCAATCCTATTAACTGGAGAGATGCCAGGGATTTAATTGGGGGCCTAATGCATGCAAAACTATCTGTATCTCTGCATAATCAAGAGTACCCCATTATGCCCTGACTGAAATGTTTGCAATAACCCCACATGCAACTATGGTGACAAGGATAATTTATTTTGTTTATGCACTGATTGACAATAACACCAAAGCAAAAGAGGAAAAAGTAGAAAGACTTAAAAGCCGCAATACAATGCAGTAAACCCAGTAAACTTATTCAGTACAGCCTTAACAAGCTAAGTTATTAACCTTTTCCACAAGATTTACTCACATTCTTTAAATCTCTAAAGTCAACACATTGCAGCTATAACTTTATATTTTGAGACATAGTAAGGGGAAAAGAGAGTGGTTTGCTTATGGCTGGAGACTTCCTAAGCCATAACTTATGTATTAACCACAAACTTAAATGAGCATTGCGCCAGAGAACCAAGGCAACTGAAAATTCTTCTGTGCACAAAACAAGCAATGCAATGCAATTACTATTAGATAAACCTGTCCAAACAGGTGGGCACACTTCAGGTAGACAGCCACCATAATCACACTGGCATGTGCCAAGGCACACTGGAATAGCTACCAGAACACCCTCAGGGTTTCAGGGGTGGATGGTGCTTCCTTACAGACCCTGTAATTGCTTCCCTCACCATCTCAGCTGCTGATGGCACTGCTGGCTGGCTGAGGAAGTGGCTTCATGGGCCTCAAGAACACAGAAAATTGCCACTGAATCACGAAGGAGGCTGAAGGGCCAAAACAGGCCAATAACGATCCAGGTATCTACTCAAAAGAAGTCGAGCCATTTAAATCAGCAGGATGCATTTACATCACAGAAAGTTCATGAAGAAGAAGAAGAAGAAGAAGAAGAAGAAGAAGAAGAAGAAGAAGAAGAAGAAGAAGAAGAAGAAGAAGAAGAAGAATTGGCTTTTCTACCTCGCTTTTCTCACCCATTTAAGGGGACTCAAAGTGGCTGACAAAGCTTTCTGTTCTTTGCCCCACAACAGACACTCTGTGAGCTAGGTGGAGCTGTGAGAACTCAGAAGACAGCTGGAACTAGCCCAAGGTCACCCAGCTGGCTTCATGGGGAATCAAACCCAATATTCCCAGATTCTGGCTCCCTAACCACTAGACCAAACTGGCTGCATTCACACCTAAGTTTTAATCCAGTTTGAGACCACTTTCCCAATGAGCAAACTGACAATCATTTTCTGTCCTCTTCACCTAATCCAAAGGTGGCTTTTCTGAGTTAGGTAATGCTGAAAGAAAACAGCTAGATATTTTGCTGATGTATTCTCTCATCCTGAAAGTGGACTGAAGCTGGATTAAAACATAAGCATGAACACAGCCTAGATTACAATATTCTTCTTCTCAGGTGTTACCAATACAGGTGAGAAGACAGTAAGTATTAGTAAATACAGGAAGCAGCAAGTCAGAGAAGACTGACATTTTCTGAAAAACATGAAGAGGAGGTAGGCTTATTAAGATGGAAGAGACACCATTCCAAAACCAACTACTACTGAGGCTCATTTCCCAAATAAGCTTCTGAAAAGACTCCATCCCTAGAAGATTGTTTGCTTCAGTAACTTCAGTAACTTCCCCTCATATTTTACAGGTAAGGGCAATGCATTAGGGTACCAGAACAGACTGGGCTTTTTAGCAGTTGTAAAACCTATCAGAAGCCCACATGAAGCAGCATCACTACTAGGGATGTACACAGTTGTTGTTTTCATATTCAATTCATATCAAATCAAATGCAAAACAAAATTGTATTCATTTGACTAGATCCCCCTTTGAATGGTCAAATTTGAATTCGATGCGAATGTTCAATATGAATCTGATTCAAATCCTCACTACGAATCCCCTACATATCTGCTCTGAACGTGTCAAATACACTCTCAATCCACTTTGAACCTGCCCTGAATCTGCTCTGAATCCACTCTGGATCTGTTGCCACTTTCCCACCTCCCCAGGTTCACGAATGTAACAAAGCTCCAAATAGTTTGAATACAAATGTCTGAATTCGGATGAATTTGTGCAAATTTTGGATCTGACAAATATTCGTGCACATCCCTAATCACTACATCCTGCACTACTTGGGGAAGCAAACACATCCAGGAGACCATACATCAAGGAATAAGTAAACACTACTGAAAATTCTTGATATATACATAAGCTGGTATTGAATGTTTCACAGGCACTGAAAGAACATAGCTTTAAATATCTTATTCCTCCCTCAAAACTCTTCTTTACTACATTTACTACTACTACCTCCTTCTCACTACCATGCTCACTGGAATGATTTTAAATCAGCATTTTAATGTTTTGAAGACGTTTCCATTTGTACCCTGGAGATCCACACTATCCATCCACTGAAGTCTCCTTTTTTTCTCAGCACGTCTTCCTTGAACTGCAATAGTGCCAAAACCAGGTAATTCATTTTAGACTGGTGATCAAGCCATAGGGGAATGTTAATGCCTAAATGTTTAACACATCATGATGTCTATTTAAAAATTAAAACTCAACATACCGGAGACTGGCTCTTCCTGCTTAGCAGGGTATTAATACTTCTCTCTATCTGAGAATATTTTGCTTTGCACAAAGGAAAGGTCCCCTGGAGGTACTGTGGGGCTCTTTTTATTTCACTAAATAAAGAATTAGAGGGATTTGTTACTGCGTAGGCATACCAATATTTGCATTTTACCACTTGCTATTATGCTTAAAATGCTCCCAGATTATCTTTTATTTTCTCTCTATGATATCCAATTAACGTGAAAGGAACACCATAACGAGAAAAAGAAAAAAAATAATTTCTTTATCCTTAGCAAGGCTATAGTATATTTGCTTGCTTGAAATCCACCAGAGCACCTTCTCAAATGATTTACACCCAAACCTGAAACCACTCACTTTGCTTCTGCAATATTTTCCTATGCTTTAGGGGGTTATTATTTCAAACCCCTTGTGTGCTTATCTCTCATTGTTGGAACTCAACATTAGATTTCATTTTAGGCACCTGTTCCATCTGTTTTCCAGATTTCTGTGCTGCCACAAGCAACTCCTAAGAGTCTGATATGAAAAGTGAGTAGAACGTGTTCAGTTTTGCTCCCGAGGTTGGTCAGCTGGATCGTAGCTAGGCCAGACCAACCTCCCCTAACCTGGTTCCTCCCATTTATTGCTGGACTCCAACTCCCATCAGCCTCAGCCTGAGTCGCTGTCTCCTTATTTGCTACAGTTTGGCTCCTACAGCACACCACTTAGAGTGAACCATCCATTAGAGTGAACCATGCATTAGGAACAAATGACTTTCAAAAAAAATCAGGGGAGGCATGATGAAAGACACAAAATTGAACTGCCTATTGAGTTATATTGGAGGTTCAATCTTGACAATATGTAAGCTTCATACAGACATCACTTATTTATTTCACGTGATTTGGATAATTTGGAATAAAGCATGCATAATCCAGAATACAGCAAGTCCGGAGGTGCTTTATTCCAGATTATAGAAATAATGCAGAATAAGCAAGTGCTGTTCAGATGAAGCTGGAGACACACCTGTTGAATGGAGCACCTGTTTGTGCACATGTAACACATGTGTTTAACTAACTGAACTGGCTGCCAATCAGCCACCAGGTACCAAAAGCCCTGAATAACTTGGGGCCAAATCACTTGCTAGAACCCTTTTCCTAGTATATGCCAGTAATATTGCTGCTACCATCTGAGAAATTTCTGCTAATCATTAGATACTAATTCATCATTTTAAACTTCCCAAAGCACTTTGCATTATCCAATTAAAAACAAAGTGAAAAACACCTGGTGTGTTTCAACAAGATTGAAAGCGGGTGTGCCCTGCCTCCTGGTGGTCATTTAAAGCTAAAGTGAAGGTTAAAATAGATATAAGCAAATATCTATTTAAAAAAACAGAATCAGAGTGGGACAACATTCACACTTGGAATATTTAGATGGACAGATGAATTTTTGGTAGGTACCTAAAGGTTGTGGCAGTAAGCACCTCTTGAACAACTCAGCAAGTACATTCTAAAGTGTGGGTGCCACAACAGTGAAGGCCCTGCTGTGGGACCCTGCAAATGGCATTCAGCAGTTGGTAGCATTTGCAGCAGAATTTCTCCAAACTATTGCAGTGATGTTACTGGTCTCTAATGAAGTAGGAAGTCAATTAATTACCTTAGCCCAAGTCATTTAGGGCCTTAAATGCTATGCACTGAACTTTCAATCTGATGCAGTAGTTAACTGGCAATAGGTGCAACCACTTAGGGTGTTTTTCCACTGTCACTAGAAGTACCCATTAAGTACCCATTAATGGGTACAAAATGCCATTAAGTACCCATTAATGGATACTTAATGGGTACTTCTAGTGACAGTGGAAAAACACCCTTAAGCACAGGTATAACATGTGCACAAACTGGCATCTCAACCAACAGTTCGGTTGCTGCATTTTTCAAGAGTTTCAGCTTGTAGACTAGATGCAAGGGCTGCTCTGCAAACAACTAATTACAGTAATCCAAACACCGAATTCCCAGAGCAGTATCTTATCAAAACTACAAAATGCACCTGTTTGGTATCATGTCAGACTACAAGTCAGAGTAGAAGCATAGATTTTATTTTATGCTTTAAAAAAAATCTGCACATGGAAGGCTGGATCTAAGGGAAGCAAGGAAGTACAACCTTGCTTATTACTTTATGACAAAAAGTATTCTAAAAAGAAAGTCTCTCCCAGTACTCTACTGAGATCATGTGTAACTCACAGAGGGTTTTACCACATCAGTTCAAAATAATAATAAAATGCAACCTATTCTAGTACAAATGAACTTGGACTAAGGGAGAAAATGACGAAACTAGGAAGTTTCTGGACAGGTTTGTAGTCACAGTCTACTCAGGCTAGAAGGCTAGAAATCAACCACAGAATTCTAACCTACTTAGGGCTTCATTATAATTCCTGTGGTTCCTGGATGTCATGAGCCCTTCATCAGCTTACAGGAACTAGGGCTGATAATGTCAACAAAGAAGTCCCAGGGAATCCCCTGGTCTCCATGTATGTAAAAATAGAGATAAGAAAAAGGGCTCTTAATCTATGTAAAAAAGTGAGGTACTAGAAATTATCCGATCTTGTAGGTCACAAATTTATTACAGCCCAAAAGGAAAGAATACAAGGCCTACAAGATAAATCTGTGTCTGTCTGGAAACTAGTGGAAGACCACAATATGCCCCCAAAGCTTAGCTTAACGTTAATTGCACTTCCGCCCTGAGCTATCTCCCATTCTCTGCTCAATGACCAATAATTGTTGTTATGTGAATTACTTCTTTTTAATTTTGTATTAGTTTGTATTTATACTTTTACATTGTATGTTTTTCAGTTGGAGAAGACTACTTTTAGCTGACAAAGATGGCAGTGAGGTCAGGCATGGCTGAGGTTCTGAATAGGTTAAGAACTCAGCTGGAGGTATGGCTGTGATCAGACACAGCAAAAAAGACAAAAGACCATATCTGAGGCACCTCAGAGAAGACTTTGAGGTAGGATCGTTCACACACCAGTCTGTCCTTCCCCCCCTCATGAACATTCTGTGCTAGAAAATGTGGATTAGAAAAGGCTCAGGAATATGAGAACTACACCAGTCTCTCTTGGGGCCCTGAGGCATCGCTGAGATGTCCCTTTTGTTATGTCTGGACACAGCCTAAGTCACCTGTATGAGGCGCTGTGAGGAGTTCTCACACCAAGAGAACTTTAGCCTGGGTGGCTGTAAAACATCACACTGCTGGCCAGAGGCAGAAGAAGGTGCATAAGAGGAATAACTGAGGGAACTTTCAGCTTTTATGTTGTCTCCTCTCGTCGTACACTTCATTCAGGGAGCACGATGGACCCACCACCATGTTCTGTCCTTCCCTGTACTGCCTGCTTTTCCTTGAAACCTGATGGTGGTGAAGATTAAGGTTCTCATTACCTGAGTATATTTTGGAGAAGCCACGGAAATATCTTGATAGATCTACCATTGCTGGCCTGAAGCGACAGAGAAGCCCTTATCACTGTTGCTCTTGATAAAGAAATGCATGGCAGTAAATCCTGTCCCAGCAGGTTCTTTCTTAATGCTAGCTAGTCCAGCCGTTGGTTGCTAGAGAGTCTCTGAAAACCTAACTTGTCCGTCTGTGAAGAAAAATTCACCAATGCTGCTGCTGCTGCACTACAGGGGAAAGCCGGGAGAAAGTAATGGTTATGCAGTTTGTGCTATAAAAGCCATCATAAACTTATTCCAGCTACCTTTTACCTCCTTTTGCACTTGCCGCAGAACAACAATATTTTTCTCTCCGCTAAGCCTATATCAATATCCAGTTTCTCCACCTCCCTTTCCAGCTAACACTCACTCTGGCTGTGTGTCATTCATGTCAAAATGCTGTTGTGTTTGGCCTTTCATTGCTTTTGTACCCATAAGATGTTTCCTACACTGAAATAGGGTAAAATCCTACTAAGAGTTGAATTCACATGGCCTGAGATTTATTTGTTCTAAGAAGAAAATTCTACCCATTCTGACATCTCCACTTGGCCTTATTTTAACACTGTCAAATTAGCACTAACAATCTAACGTTTGATCTGAAATGATGTATTCCGCACTGCAAAGGGAATGCATTTTAATATTTCCTTTTCTAGATATATATGGACAAGACAAGAGAACATGGATCTGTTGGAAAATATTCATGTGATGCAATGCTAGGTACATTTTAGGTGGAAATAAGCAACATTGCACTCAAAGGTACTTCTGAGTTAGTATGTTTTGGTTACAGGCAACATTTCAATGTAGTAATTAGGACAGTAGAGAAGTGTAGCAGGCCCTTTCTGCACTGGCCCTTATTCCAAAATTTATTCCGGAATATAAAGCTATAGCTTGTACATTAGTGTAAGACTACAGCAGCTCCCCTCTCAAGCACTCTGCATCTGCACTGGTGAAGTGTGGACCAGGTTAGGGCACCCAAAATGGCACTCTAGCCCAGTATAGCTGTAGACTTCAACACTGGGGTCTACAGTTGGCCTAAGGTCAGTATATTGTGGAGAACGGAAGTGTGTGAACAGCATGCTCCCATGGTCTGATATACTACAGGGGACTTTCTAGCAGCACTATAGGAAGTGCTGCCAGACACAGGTCTGACCCGGAAAGGTCCAGATGGAAACTCCAAAGGATGGGAACTTTCATTTCCAGCCTTCAGAGTCTCTGCGCTGTCTCCAAGGGCGCGTCTTCATGGCATGTGTTATTTCAGTTTAAAGAATT
>MTQE01001141.1:7298251-7319046 GCA_014337955.1 Aspidoscelis marmoratus | reverse complement strand
CAAAACGTTTTGAATTCGAGATAACTATGCCATGAAGACGCACCCCAAGTCCTCTCCCACTATGTCCTAAGGGAGACACAGCCTCTGAGGGTATCTTGCCATGTCCTGAGACAAGGAGGTGTGTGTGTGTATATAAAGGTCTGCCCTGCACTTAAACCAGGCTTACACAGGCAAGATCTCACTTCACTTCAACCTTTCTAATTTTTTAAATATAAATTTCAGAGCATAAAGCTACCATGCAATTAAAAAAAATCTTTAAAAGGTAATACATAGAACAGAAAAAGAAAATGAAAAGTTGACTCCTGGTCCTCTTTCCTGATGACTATCAATTACCATTTAATGTTCAGATCCTCTTGTCTTTCTTCATTAATCTTTTCCCAAAGAAAGTCTATTATTACTCAGTACTCGAAACCTATGGTCATTAAGTCCACTTCACTACAATCAATTCAACACACACTCAGTTTTATTCATAAAATATTTCCAGATCTGAGCATAAACAGTAACCTCTCAGACTCCTTTTCAGAACTAGTCCACAACAGAGACAAGCTCTGAAAGAATGAAATATAAGGAAGTTAATAGCTAACCAAAAGCAAAGGTTTCTAAAGGATTTAATTAATGAGCATATCTAGTATTCTATAACGATCCTCAGCTTATTTCACAGTCACTGATGCCCAGGGACACAATCTAAGGTCCATACTGCAATGATTACCCAATATTTTATTAATTCAAACTACATGATATCCAATTATCCACACAGTTTAGTCATAACAGGAAACCATAGTTTCCTATTATAAGTGAAGGCCAGAATCCAGAGGCACAACATTTAGCCATAGGACTAGAAGTTAAGGGCAAATTTGCAAGAATCTGTCAAATTCAACAAGGTAATCAGATATGCTCACAATGTTATTTCTTGCAGCTCCACTGGACTGAAACAAAAGCTACGTATCGGCTCAGGAGTTGGTTCATAGAGCCAGCTGACCAACACAGCCTTTCTGTGGGTCTTCCACTGCATTTTACAAGGTCTAAGTGAGCACTCATAATTGCAGTCCATCAAGGGTCACATTTTCTGCTGCAAAAGGTAAAACATCAAAGATTTGTCCTTTTCAGTATAACTTATATATGTATTTGAAAGAAAGAAAAAGAGGCATTATGAAGTAAGTAGTATGATGACTAGATCCCTGAACCAAAAGTACCCTATCTCAAGTATTTAACAGGTGATAGAGAATTCTAGGCTATGTTTTATGCTACAGCTATAAAATTAACAAGACAAGTTGTCATGATTTTAATAAATAAGGTTTCAGTGTTCTTACTGTAAGGTCTGTCAGTTTTGTATATGTAATATAGAAAAGATTTTAATTCATAGGTAATACTTCATAGATTTTAATTTCCTGGTCTTAATTGTATACATAATACACATCGAAAATGCTTTGACAACTGTGTTACTTAAGTTATGTTTTGCATTTCTGGTCTGCGGTCACAATAAATGTATTCATTTATTCATCATCAGGTTCAGACCTCTGGAATCAACATGCAATAGTGGTTTCTACATTTTACTGCTGTCCCTCTACCCAGCTGTTAACTGATTTTTCAAATGAAGGCACCAAGGGTGGACGAGTAAGAAAAGGGACACAGAACTAGGCAATATGAGGCAGTGCAGAGAAATAAATTGTGGAAATTGACATTGCAACTATCTGCTTTATGGTCATGGCTTGAAAAGGGTCAGACTCTGTTTACACTACTTATTTTTCCTCTGACATAAGTCACTAAATGGACCCAAGGGGAAAATATGGACTGATTCATCAATGTTTCTAGCCGGACAGAGAGTTGGCTAATGGCTTTATTGATTCTTTGCTTTCCTATACATTTTATGCTACACTAGATCAGGAGGTCCATACTATAAAGAAAATCCAGGCTGCTGACAGACAGCATAAGTCATCTCTAACTCTTTCAGGAAGACAAGAACATGTAAACCTAGGTACAGACCACTGAGCAGTCCACTTCTCACAACCCACTGTTGGCTGCTTGGTATACTGCACAGTAAGACAGAGAGGAGGAGGAGAGTTGGCTTTTATACCCCCACTTTTCTCACCCTTAAGGGGACTCAAAGCAGCTGGCAAACCTTCTGTTCTCCCCACAACAGGCACCCTGTGAAGTAGGTGGGGCTGTGAGTGGTCAGAAAGAGAGCTGTGATTAGCCCAAGGTCACCCAGCAGGCTTCATGCAAAAGCATGGAAGTGAACTGGGAGTCTATCAGATAAACAGTCCAACACTCCAACCACAAGACCAAACTGGCTAGAATAGTGACCTCTTAAGCAGGCACTGTTGTAAGCTTGTTTGTTTTTTTACTTAATGGAATGATCAAAATTAGCTTCGACAGGGTTGCTGTTTGAGTCGTGTTTCCATAAGTGAAATTCAAATATTAACAATGAGATTGCAGACCAGGTTTTATAAAAAGAGGAAAAACCACAGCAAACAAGTATCTGGAGCAAGAAGTTTATTCCTATATAGACAGTAGGGAAAACCAGAACAAGACAGTGCACAATTTCTATTCCACACAAGTTACTATTGGTTATCTCTCAGGAGTTATCTCTGCTGTCAAGCACTGAAATCAATGTGTGCATATTTAGAAGCACTAACAGAAAGAATCATGTAATGTTTTTAAAAAATGTTGACGAAGGTCTTTTGTAAACTCAAGAAATAAAAAGAAAAGTTTTCAAAGCCAAGAAGTAACTTGCCTCTGTTCCAAAAACCCTTCACACAGCTTCTGAAGAAAGGTACTACTTCATTTTAAAGCCAGGTAATAGCTGCCTTTACCATACATCACGGAATAGCAAATAATCAAGTGGTGGTGGGATTTGTGGCCCTCCAGGGACTGTTAGGCTGCATCCAGACTTCACTTATTATATCTGGTTATTCCACAATAAAGCATTGATATTCTAGAATAGTAAATATAGCAATAAATAAATGACATCTGGATACAGCCTTTTCAAAGCTGATGGGAGTACAGAGTCTAGAGGGCCACAGATTTACCATCTCTGATTTCAAGTATGAGCACCTCAATTCAAAACCAGGCCATTAGTGATTGAGTTCTTAAGCTGTGAAAATAAACTCAGCCATTCAGTTCACCTTGGTGGGGAGGGGGGGGACAAAAACCCAACGTTCAGTTTTCATTAATACATCCGAAGCAATTCCTCGCATTCTTTTTCTCCTTATTCTTCTTCTCCTCATTAATGCCGCTGAAATGGTACAAAAATTGGAAGTCAACCAAGACAAGGCAGGAAAGCAGCAACTGAATTTTTAAAATTAAACTGTGTGTATTTTTAGCAAGGGTCAATTAATAATTATCTTTTTAAAAAAAGAAGTGTTGTCTCTTCCTTTTTGAAAGATTCTATAGATACAAACTGAGGCAGCTCTAAAGGAACGACAAAAACAAGTTAATGCTTCAAGTGTGAGACAAGATGCTCATTAAAAGTGTTAGCTTACCAACCCGAGGGACGCTGCCCCACCGAGGTGGCAAAGCAACAGCACCAACAAGAGCCATTAAGTACGGGAATCTTGACTAAAGGACTTCTGCTTGCTATTTTTTAAAACTTTTCCACATACAGTCAGTGCTGCCTCAAACTTTTTGGGCCATAAGGATGTGTTTTGCCGATGGAAAAATGAGAAATGTCGGGGAAAAGGATCAGATAAAGGATATTATCAAACAGCACTGAAGGCACTTTGGATGCTCACTGCACTTAGTTCCTCAGGACAAGACAACCTTGTAGAAGATAGAACACCGAAGGCTGTTGGCAATCCAGTCCAATTCTGAGGGATTAAGGGTATGTGGTAGTAGTGGTGTTAAAAGTAACACTGCTATATGAGCCTCTTTTTGTGCTTATCAATCCCGGGATGAATTTCCACTGACGCAGGACAGGGCCATCCACACTGGGATTGGTCCATCCTGCAGCAGCCCTGGCCCCCGGCTCTGAATATTACACCAGAATCAGAGCAAGCACAGGAGTCTCCAGGAAATTTCCTGGCCTTTGGAATTCCAGGAGCAGGAGTTGCATTGGCATGTCATGCTGCACTGCTCAAATGGGATCTTCATATTCTGGAAGAGGTGGCTATGCACCTTCTACACACAGCTCCCTGCTTCAGGACTGATAAGTAGCATGCTGTCAGACCTTGATGTCAAGGTCTACCGGTAAACTGGACCATGACGCCATCTGGGCACCCTAGTCAGGTTCACACTCCATCCAGTGCAGGCAAATGGATTATGCTAATGGTGGGTGGAGCCTCCTCTATTCTGTGTTACGAGCGTAGAGGAGAAGGGATTATGCCCTTTCCCGGCACAAGACAACCTACCAGGTGGTCCTTTGGATGGATCACTCTTGTTTGTGAGCCACAATTACGGGTCTGTGCAGAGTAAGTGCAGAAAGGCCCTAAGTTAGCCATCACCTTCCTTAAGATTATTGTCTCCTATACTGTCCATCTTTGTCTATTTGGGAATCCAAAAGAACAAAATTGTCCAGCACTTCCATTTCTCCATTCTCAGTTCAAGGTTAACATCTGCACTCTTGCATAGTAATAATCAGAATGACAATTCTTAGAAATGCAGTGCATGCTTTTTCAAAAAACTACTAAAGCCAATAGATGGAAATGCAGGATTCATTGCAACAAAGGGTGGTAGAACCACTGCATAATTCCCTTCCATGCCAGTTTCCTGTATCTGGAGTTTATGAACCTTATTAGGTGATGATTTATTTTTCCACAAGGTTGATTTCTCAAGGCCCTTTCCCACTTGGGACTACAACTGATAGACTCATTTAAACCCTGTTTACTATTTTCTCCTAACAGGTTCTATGGGTAAGGCTGAAGCTTTCACGCAGTTGCTTTCTTGCTTCTTAAAAACAACTAGCACAAAAGTACACAAAACCTAAGAAGCTCTGGAAAGGACTGAGTGGTTATCAGAATAGCCCACCCAAAAAAAGCACACAGAAGTGTAGAAGAGAGATGTTGCTTTATTGAGCTGCTAACGAAAGATGGCAGGTTACACTGTGCCACAGTCTAAGAAGAAGAAGTCTTATCACAGGCCTTCAAAGCCAATCCTAGAAAGTCTAAACAAGTATCTTAGTTGCTAGGGGAACGCAGGGCCAAGAATGTGAGAGGGCAGACCGCTCTCACACCTTCCCCCTATCCAGCAATTGTCTCCCCCGGAACAATTGGGCAAGTTCGGGACCAGGTTTGTGTAGATATTAAGAGTGAAACTAAAGGAGCAGGCATTTGGCACTGATGTTCTCAGCATAAACCCAGGAGCATTCAGAGGCGGGGTAGCCAAGCCAATGTATGAGATACTGCAGGCTTCCTTTCAAAAGACGAGAATCCAAGATTTCAGAAATTTCAAAGTGTTTGTGCTCATCAATCATAATAGATGGTGGGGTGATATGTAGTGGAGACTGGGATGCATCCCTGTGAAGGAGGCTACAATGAAAGACGGGGTGGATTTTCATGTGTTTGGGAAGTTCCAATCTAAACGTTACATGCTTTATTTTTGTGAATATTTTGAATGGACCAATGTAATGGTAGTCTAGTTCCTTGGATGGTCTTGGGGATATCAAGAAACAAGTGGAGAGGTATACTGTGTCACCAACCTGTAGATCAGGGCTGCAGTGTTTATTCGCAGTTATCTTGTGAGAGTCCTTGGCAAGTTCCAGTGTGGCTTGCAATTACAACCAAAGTTCAGCTGAGGAGTCTGCCCAGGGCTTGAGGGACTGGGTGCTGTCAGGTGGATGGTATTATGTATTTACTCTTTATGTTAAAATACTGATTATTTATATTTGTAGCTAGCATGTTCCTTATTGTTCGTGTTAAAGCAAGAAAGGTTTTAGCTGGGAGAAAATGGAAACCTTACTTATAATTCCAGTTTTCTATAGTCTGCCAGAACAGCAGTTATCTTCTGTAAGATATCTTGAAGCTTTACTCTCCCTAAGTGGGAAAACTGGATTCAGTAGTCCAACTATAGGTACCTCCAAATTGCAGTTACTTATCAAATGTGGCATGAGTTAAGATGAACACACTAACCCTGCAGTGCTATGGCTTAAGGCTGCCAAAAAGCATGTGGATAAACCTGATATAGCTGACACTGGTCTATCTGGACTTTCAAGGCCTTTGACAAAATCCCTCACCAAATGTTCTTGAATAAGGTCCTAATAAATCAGCAATAATCACAACAAAGGGTGTTTGATATAGACAACTCAACATTTGTACTGGTGTGTATAAGAAGTGGACAATATCACTTTTAAGAGGGCTTGACTCCTCCCTTCACCAACTGCTAAAGAATGTTTGAGCTGTAACTGCTGTTTGAGTTCGGTTGCCTATAACCATTAATATTAAATTGCTGAAACGAGTTATTGCTGAAATGTTAAACCAAGAAGCTGTGTGTGCGCTTAGTTCCTTAAGTCCCTGTATTTAGAAGTTGTGCCTGCCAATCAGTTAGTTATAAATCAGTGTAAGAAGATATGAGAAGCACCAGTAGTGACCATATAGAGATTGTAAGTGATCGTCTTTAGATTGCAAGCCTGAGGGCAGGGACCTGCCTAAGATTAATATAATATTGTATTCCCTACAGATATGGGGGCATCCCTGTATTCCGAAGAGAAAGTGTGCTACGATTAAACTACAGTGAACTAAAACTGAACAACTACGAATACCAGATATATGAACCTGTATATAACTGTATATAATAATAAAGAAAAAGTTTGTGTTTGAATACTACTGTGTTTCCCCGAAAATAAGAAAGGGTCTTTGTTCCAAAAGAAATGTTAGGGCTTATTTTCAGGGGATGTCTTATTTTTCCATGAACAATCTACAGTTATCCACCATAGTATGAAAGAACTGTAACTAAGGCTTATTTTTGGAGTAGGGCTTATATTTTGAGCAAAAATCCTGAAAAATCATGCTAGGGCTTATTTTGGGGGTAGGTCTTACTTTCAGGGAAACATTATGAAATCATTATTATAAAATACACTCAGAAAAGCTATACTTCCACATACATTTATTATAATAATGGACTTGGAATTTACATCAAATCAGAGCATTAATAACCTACATATATAGGAGCACACCCCATTTCTGTGCTTAACAAAAGGCTTAACAAAGGGTACTAAAAAAAGTGTCACCAAAGATTCAGTATTAGGACCAATGCTTTTTAATTCATTCCTTAACTTCTGGAAGTCACAGTAGTGAGACAGCAAGATTTGCTGAGGACACTAAATTTTTCAGGGTAGTACAAGCCAGGAAATTTAAAGGTACACAAAAAAAACTTGAATAATGGTGGGAAATGATAATGCATAAAAAATTGTTTGAGCTAAGGATACCAGTAGGCTGAGAGCTGCTCAGTAGGTCAAACCGGGGACTGTTTGTTGGCACTACCTGGGCTTCTTCCTTGGCTTCTGACTCCATCCTCTTGCAAGTAAAGGGCTGAAAATTGATACACCTTCTGCAACAGCTATGTTTGTATGCAAGTGTATTTTTCCTATCCTTTTTGTTTAGATTTTATATTTAAACATACTTTATATTATTGATATATGATTACTGTATCCTGCTTTGTGTAATGTTCAATAATTTTAGTATCTTGTTTGTAAACCACCTTAAGCATATCATGAAAAGATGGTATAGAAATAAAGCAATGATAATGATTTCCTGATATATCTATTTCTGAAGTAGACATAGCAAGAGGCCACTCCAGCTTGGCCCCTAAGCAGATGCTAATCAGCACCCAAGAGACATGATTATTACATATGAAAGATTCTTTAAAGATTAAAATACACAATATGCCAGGAGCTAAGCAGGAATTGAAAAATGATGGAGACTGAGTATATGCATTGCAAGATTTGATGCCAGAAACAATTAAACACAGAACAAATCTTTAATCTGATGAAAGCCTTATCCAGGACAAAGATCAGATTCAGATGGAGGTTTCCCTGTGAAATAATGGTCCATTACAAAGGTAAAATGGGTAGAAATGCTACCCATCAAGAACCAGAAGAGATGGCCAATTATCTGAATATGCAGCTATTACATAGAGGACAATCTACAGCTACACATGAGCTCACAAAACAGACAAGATGCTCAAGGTTAGGAGCTATGTGCCCTGAAGAAAATAAATAATATTCCACTAATATAAAATATGTTATAATGTTTGTTTGCGGATACAATCTAAATAATGCACCAGGATGTGTCTTTAAAAACAAGGAAACAGTTATATAATAATACAGATTAGATGATAAGAAATGAAATATAAATTTAAAAGAAAAAAGGAGATGGAAGGGAAGAGAGAGAATAGGAATAGAGGAAACAGATTTAAAATCAGTGGGTAAGGTGGATGGGGCAATTGGAGGAAAAAGAGAGGGAGGGAGGGAGGTAAGAAAAAAATAACAAATTATTCTATATTAAACAGAAAATATGTTGTAAATAATATTGAGGATTGTAAAAGCAAGTAAAAATGCTTCAAAAATGGATTATATTCCACAGGTAATATATACAGAATTTCCCATTCAATACCCAGGGGAGAGAGATGGAGGAACCTACCAACAGAAGCTACAAGAATCCCAAGGGAAACTAATGGGATTTCTTTTTTCAAATAGGTATTTTGTAAACAGTTTGATAATTATTCATTTTATTGCTGGTCTGGTAAATAGAATTCTTATATGGGAAGGAAAGTATGTCTTCCAATTACAAATACTTAAAACTTAGGGCAAATCCTGTCCTTAATGGGGTTGCAATGCCCTGGAAAGGACAGGTGCATAATTTGGGGGTACTCCTGGACTCTGCACTAACACTTGAAGCTCAGGTGGAGGCCGTGGCCAGGAGTACCTACTCCCAACTATAGCTTATGCGTCAACAGAGATGACTTGTCCACAAATACCCATGCTCCGGTAACCTCTAGACTGGACTACTGTAATGCACTCTACATGGGGCTGCTCTTGAAGATGGTTCGGAAGTTGCAGCTAGTGCAAAATGCAGCTGCTAGAGTGCTGACTGGAACAGCTAGTCGGATGCACATTAAAAGGGTTGCATTGGCTGCCATTTCACTACTGAGCCCAATTCAAGGTGTTAACTTACAAGGGCCTAAATGACTTGGGCCCCAAATATCTAAAGGAATGCCTTCTCCCATACCGACCTGCCTGTGCCTTAAGATCTGGAGCTGAGGCCCTCCTGGTAGTCCCACCGCCCTCAGTTGTGAAACAGGTGGGCCCCCAGGCAAGGGCCTTCTCGGCAATGACCCCCAGGTTATGAAATAGTCTCCCCCTTGAGGTGTGCCATGCCCCTTCTCTGTATATATTCAGAAAGGCAATGAATACGCACCTCTTTCCCCTGGCCTTTGGCTGATGTGATTATACTTTTCCATCCATTGCAGATACTATGATTTTAGTATTTTAATATGCTGAATCTTTAAATGTTTTTATGTATATTACTGGTTTTAAAATTGGTTTTAATTTGTTGTTTTTAAGGTTGTTACCTGCCCTGAAACCTTTGAATATAGGGTGGGATATAAATATAAATATAAATAAATAAATACCTCCATGGGGAACTCTGGGCACTCTCCCAAACTATGCATCCACAACCATGCATGCCAGAGTGTCCTGTGTGTATAGCAGTAAAGCAGTTGTAACTGCCCTGCAACTATATAAGCGTCCAGGCAGGGACACCCCTGCACACTCCATCCGCATCTCTTCTGGGTTGAACAGGTGCAAATGGAGCATGTGCAGCACAGGTGTGGTTGCACGCTGGATCACCCAGTCACCAGGGCAACAGCACTGTGCATATGCATTTGTGCCGTTGCATATTAAGAATAAAAAACAGGAAAAAAACACTGTTCTACCCAGAATTTAAAAAATAAACATTCCACTCCAGGGAACCTCTAAATCACATGGGGTATCTATTATAATTTGCCCATCAATACCTTTCAGACCAGAGAATGCTGAATTAGATACATCAGATACATGGTGCTTTACGAAACTGAAACATTGCTGTAGCATCAATTTATGCACCTAATAAAAATAACACAAAATTTCTGACAGAAAAACAAACAGATTTACACTCCTTTACACTCCTTTGCCCCTGGCAAGATCATGAACTCAATAACGAATCCAGAATTGGACAGCAAGTATACTAGTCAAAATGAAACAAGCAAACCAGCATAATTCCCATTATTCATAAATTTCATAGTCAGAGGTGAAACATATTGTAATAAGAACAGCCCAGTCACTAACAGCAGCTGATATTAGTCCTATTACCATCTCTGAGCAAGATAGGAATCTTGGCCTCAATGTTATTATCCGATTTTAAAGCTCCCCCAGTGTAAAGAATGAACCCACACAGACTTCATTACTAGACATTTTTGAGACGTCCTTTATTGCCAACTTCACGGTAACAGAAATGGTAAACAATCAGCATATCAGCTGAAAAAAACAAACATAAAAGGTATGCATTAAGCCTTTAAAAAGATGGTCTGAGTAATTAGACAGTGAATAATAAAGAAATAATGGAATTCTTTAAACAAGTTTATGCTAAATTAGAATCTAAACATCAAGACAAACAAGGAGATACAAAATCATACATTGTTTCCCTAGCTACTCAGTTTTTCTAGGGAACAGCAACAATATCTAAGTTTTCCCACTGAGTAACATCAGATATGTTACAATTAATTAAACACCTAGAAAAAAACCCTCAATTAGATGGGATACCCTCATTTACAAAAAATTTAGAACATTCTTCTTCACACATGGTTTTGATATTTAACGAATTATGAATGGGGGCCTAAATCCACAATCATGGCGACAATCATACGTAATAACATCTCAAATGGGATATGCCAGGAAAAAATATTCTTATTATCCAATAACACTGTTTACTATGAAATCTTCAACTTGTTCTTTCCAACAGAATTAAATAATGTATATTGCATTGGAGAGGGAAAGAACAGATTGATGCCTACTGAAATTATTCCAGATCCAAAATAAACCTCCTTTTGGCATCTTTTTTTAGACATCTTTAAGGCTTTTGATTTGATTAGTCACAAAGTTCTATTATGCATATTGATACAAATGGACTTTCCTTCTAGTCTTTTGCAAGTTTTTAAAAAAACATTTTAACAAAACTTTGTGTAAGAAATTCGCTATTGTCCCAATCTTCTTTGCACTGACTGTAGAACCCCTAATAAGAAGAACTGAACCCAAGCATAATATAAGGGGACTTACAAGTGTAAAAAAACCTGACCAATTTATATTTAAATGATTTCATGCTTTTCCCAGATGATCTACTGTCTACTGTTTGTACAATCTTGTGTGAAAAACTGGAACTATTCTATAATGTTTTTGGATAAAAGATAAACCTTAATAATCACATTATTGTAATATCTTGCCCCATACTATATTGAATATTTACTGCTCAATAAAAATTTTAGGTACTTAGGAGTTTTCAGAATCTGCACAAAATGACAAAATTATGGAAAATTATGACATTATACTAAAAAAGATTTTCATAGATGGAAAAATAAAAACCAAACAACACTAGATGCGATTTCAGGATAATTACCTCTAAATATTTGTTTCTTTTTCTATTCCTTGTCATGAACAATTACATATTTTAAACAACTGGAATAAATATTTGCTGCAATATGTTTTCTCAAGTAGAAAGAAAGAAATTGATAGGCACTCGTGCATGGAGGAATGGGGACTCTCCCACCTGGCATTGCATTATGACACATTTCTGATTATTCACTTGTTTTTAATTCAATTCCCTGACAGATGTTGCTGGGATAATTTTGAGTTATAAGTTAGGAGAACAAGAAATCAGTTATTTTTTCTCTGAGACTAAAGAAATCTTGCCATGTGTTATGCAATATACATTTAGTCTGGTCTAGAGGGAGGAAATGCTACTGAAATTCTTAAAAAGCATACATTCCTTTTTCACAAAGAGATAATGGAAAATTCTAGAGAATGCATGTCTTGTAAAAATCAAAGATTTCCACTCAGATAATGCCATACTTATTGAAGGTAAGATACAACGAAACCTATTTCAGCTATATGCCTGCTACTGGTTATAGTTAACATACACTAAACTGCAAACTCAGCTATAATCATGCTAAAAGAAATAATAAAGAGATTACAAACAGATTTAATTTTAAATATTTATAAAATTTTATTAAGTATTAAATATCCTAATACAAAATAGATTTAAAAAAACAGTAATAGGTACAATTTATACTTTACTGTATTTTGTGACTTGTGATCTTCCATGCAATTTCTTATTATTAAGTCTTCACCACTCATTTTGTTAAATCCTATACCACCTCCAGTGTCTTTAAACTTCTCATCATTCCTCAAAACCTTCAATTTTTTAATTATTTTATTTTCTATAAATAGTCAATAAAGGGTTTCAAGTTCTTAACCAAGATTCTTGTCATTTTGCCTCTCAATGAATTAGTCAATTTATCAATTTCTGCAAAGTCCATCAATTTTATAATCCAATCATTCTATGATGGAATTCCTGGAATTTTCCATTGTTGAGCATATACGAAAGACTTTATAATTCCTTTTTCATCAAACCCAATAAAAATAGTCCTAATTTATAATGTAGGTGTATTCTTAATATTTTTTCATTTTGTTATGTATTTAGACCCAGAGAAGCTTTAATTTTGGACATGTCCCCACACAATAGTACGTTCCATCCTTCACCTCCACTTCCAACATTTATTTGACATTTTTATACAGATTAGCCAACTTGTGTGGGGTGAGGTGCCATCTATACATCATCTTGTAAACATTGTCCCTTAAATTATAACACAATGCCCATTGAAAATTCTTCACATCTTCTCCCATTGCTCCATTTGTATATTGTATTGAACATTCATTGCCCATTTCACCATAAACTCTTTAACTTATTTTTGTCCTGTATTCCATTTCAACAACTTTTTATAAAGTACAGAGCTCAAACCCTTTTCTCTTTCTTTCCAATTCATCTTCCTATTTCTTTTTCTTTTTCAAAGTTTACATTTTTATGATACAATTTAAAACATTCCATAATTTGTGCATACATCAACCACTGTATATCAAAATCTTTGTTTTGTAATTGGTCTCTAGTAAATCTTCGTTTTCTCAGCTCCAGATCAGTTACTATTTATGGTAACCATTTATTTTTATATTTATTCCATACCCTTAGTAATGGTTTCCTTACAACATGATTCTTATATGCCATGTTAAACTTTGTTTTGTCATAACACAGATAACCGTGCCATCCATATCTTAAATCATGTCCCTTCAACTGCAATAAGTTTAAATCTTTCAACAATAACCATTTTCTTATCCACAACAGACCCATTTCATAATACAGATTCAGATGCAGTAGCCTGTGTTACATGTTAAATGCCTTTAACTTTCCCCAAAGTATGCCTCTATGCACTGAGCCAAATGCTGCGCTAAAACCAATAAAGGCCAAAAAGAGCTGCCCCCCCCCTTTATGGGTGTATTTTTAAATTGGTGGGAAAGAATAAAACAATTATCCACGGTGCAGCGGCCAGGTCTAAAGCCAGCTTGTTCTTTGGTTAAGAGGTCATTTGAGTCCACCCAGCTCTCAATCTTATGCAGGAGATGTTTAGCATAAAATTTAGCCACAATATCAATCCAAATGACCTTTTCTGTTTCCCTTCTTAAAAGATTGGTACTATAATAGAAGTTTCCAACCTGTGGGAATATAGCCTCAGGAGTTGATGTGGGTGAACAGCGCAGCTAGAAGTGGAGCCTACCAGTCCATATAGGTTTTAAAAAGCTTGGATGGCAAACAGTCTTCCCCAGGTGACTTGTTAGACTTCAAGGAAGAGACCAATAGTCTCTTTGGTCAACTGGGGGCCATAAGGGCAATTGGCATTGTCTATCAGGAGATCTACAGAAGGATCCTCAGAGCTATGGGGCTCTGGGTCACTAAAAAGAACAGAGTAGAAGGTCTCACAGACTGTGGCTGCAATGATAATATCAAAAGTGAATTTAACTTCATTTTCCCTGAGACTAAATGCCAAAAGATAGCCAAATTTTTGTCTTTAGCTGCTAACTCAATTTCTACCCACAATTGTGCAGAATAACTAGCTTTCTTACTATTGATAAGTTTTTTATGGTCACATCTAACGCTTAACATTATTTCATGGTTTTGGACTGTTGGGTTCCTCTGGGTTTGACGCATTATAAGTCTCAGCCTCATGCTAGAACACTCATGATCAAACCACCTAGACTGTCTCCTAATGAGTCACCTTTTAGGTATGTCTTTAATTCTCCACATAACAAATCATAAGCAGATAGTACCCAATCAGAACTTTTGTTTGATGACTTACTAATACTTCCCCAAGTATTTGCCTGGCTTGAGTTTAAAATTTTCCCAAGGGCTATGGTATCAACCTTGGTCTTCAGAATACAATTTCAAATCTGACAAACCTAGGCTGCCTCATTCTTTTGCACTCTTAGGGTGTTTCTCCACTTAGCACTAGAGTAACCATTAAGGACCCTTAATGGGTCGTTTATGGGTACTCTAGTGCTAGTGGAAAAACATCCCTCAATTTAAATCTTATCCTTGGCTTTTTCCCTTGTCCTATAAACTTTGAAATATCTTTTTGCCATTGTTTGAACATCATATTATCTCATTAATTAAAAATTGGGTCATTTGAAATAAGAACACCATCCTTGGCAAAAATCATGAACAGATTTTGAACAGTTTTTAAATAGCTTAGTTTTTTTTACCAGGAAGTCAAGTTTCAATTACATATAGAATTTTAACCAATCTGAAGCGTTGTAATATAAAATTCTCTTAAGAGGTGGACTTAACAATTTCAGTCTCAAATGAGGAATGCATTGAGAAATAAATTGCAGAAAAACTATTTATTCATGTAAATAATCTATATCCCACTCTTCACTAATAGGTCCCATATAAAATACAGTATACAAATCACTCTCAAAAAACATAATCCTCTCTCCCTCCTACCCTCCCTGGCAAGATAACAATCAGAGGAAGCTAAACATCAAAGTCCTGGATGAACAGATATATTTTAAACAAGTGCTGAAATCCATATAGTGTAAGGCACCTGGCAAACCTTCATAGGTATGGTGTTCCAGAGTCTGGAAGCCACTACAGAAAAGGCTCTCTTGTGTTTTCCTAGAAATATATCCTTAAATGTTTTCCATCAATGGTACTGCACGCTGCTGCTTCTATCAAGATTATCTATGCAATCCTCATAGAAATGTTTGCACAGCTCTTGCAACACTGAAACCTACATTGATATGCGATGGTTTTGCTCAACAATACAAATCTTTTGGAAACTGACTGAGCAAGAAGTAAGGTGAGTGTTACAAACCCATTGTAACTTTACAGCAGAACTCTGTTACATATATTTAGAAACTGTAACAGGACAATAAAGGAAAGAATCACATTGAATTGTGTGCTTTTAGCTGAATTGCTCAGTTGGAAATATAATTTGCTTAAATTGAAGCAATGATGTTGACAAATTGGGAGAGTCTGCATTATTTGAATTAATAATGACAACATCAAACAATGAATGGTATACAACCCAAACAAGAGTTATGGCAGCCACTAATGTAGATAACAGAAAACTACCCTCTCCGTTTTTATAGAAGTACACAGTGAAACCTATCACCCATTACATCAGAGTATTATGAGTTAACAATTTGTTTTGTAACAGGTAAGAATCTGGTAAGAATATCAGACCAGTTGTTTAGTTTTGTGGTAATTGTGTTATATAGTTAAATATTGATTTAATCTGAATATACTTTTCTAAGGAAACAAATAAATGATTTTTAAAAAGAGCACATGCTAGCTAATCACACGCAAGGGAGAGATAATATAGCCTATCACAACAAGAGAACATTGAAACCTGTAAGAGATAACAGGGAGATGAACCATGATCCATCAAACTGACTCAGGCTTCTCTCCAGATTTTTTGTGAGAGTTTATTTTCTTGACCTTTCCCTTTCTCAAGGTACTCAAACATCAGTGAGGCTATACTGCACATACAAGCATTTCCCCTTATCCATGGATCCAATGGATTCGCTAAACTGCAGTCGACCACAAGATCAGCTGCCCTCCAGCAGCCAGGTCCACCTGCAAGTGACAGACACGAGCAAAGCAGCACCAAGGACAACTGCTCAGCCTCCCTCCAGCAACAGGCCGAGCTACGGAAGCAAGCCTGCAGCAAGTAGCTGCTTCTCCCACAGCCCTGCGGTGAGTGACTTTTCCCAGCTGCTGTTCCCCTCATCACAGCAGGAGCAGCTGATGGCCATATTACCCATGGTTTTCATTACCCATGGTAGGAGCTGGAACATAAGAACATAAGAGTAGCCCTGCTGGATCAGGCCACAACCCATCTAGTCCAGCATCCTGTCACACACAGTGGCCCACCAGTTGCCCATGGGCATCTCAAGCAGAGAAAAGGGCAAACCTTCTCCAGCTCTTGAATCCCAGCAAATGGCCTTAAAAATATCCTGCTTGTCCCTATGGCCTGAAAGATGTACTTAGGCATCCATTCTAGTAGCCACTGATACATCTGTCATCCATAAATTTGTCTAGCCCTTCCTTAAAGCCATCTAGGCTGATTGTTGTTACCACCTCTTCTGGCAGCAAATTCCATAGACTGATGACCCTGAGTGAAGAAATACTTCTCCTTATTTGATCCGACTCTCCTACCCATCATCTTCACAGCCCCACAGATACCGGCGCATGCCTGTAGCCAGGAAAAGCCAGTGAGTTTTCATGGCAAAGTGGGGATTTGAATCAAGGGACCCCTGATTTCTAGCTTAGTGCTCTTAGCCACTGCAACACTACTTTTTTGGTGTAGCAGCTTAATTTCTTTAATCCTTTGTGATCTGCCGTGTGTGTGTGTGTGTGTGTGTGTGTGTGTGTGTGTGTGTGTGTGTGTGAGAGAGAGAGAGAGAGAGAGAGAGAGAGAGAGAGAGCACATGTATATTAAATGAAGAGCATTTTCAAATTCTTAAATGGCCATCACCTCTTCTTCCCAAAACAATGTTTTAAAGAGCCGGTGTCAATGTCTTTCTGTTGTTCAAGCTTTCTGTTCAGATCAGACCTTATGATGCTGCAGTATTTATTCTTCTAGATACTTTTAGGCTCTAATTTACAAATAGAATCAGGAGAAGCAATTAAATGTTAAGTGCTATCAACATGTTCTCCCTGAGTGGCACCAACAGTGCATGCACACGTAACGCGCACGATGGAATTGAAGGCGTCCAATCTTGACACACATGACTGGGTTACAAATTGAAATGCCATTTCATTACCATTACTCGTAGGCTTTGTGTTGCAGAAAGTAATAACAGAAAGCATTATAGGCTCCTTCAAACCGACAATGCACAAAGGAAAGAGCTGGTTGCAGCCCTCTATAAAGTTCCTTAAAATAGACTAAAATCTGTGCTGAAGTGTTGCATTCTCTCTCTAAACACACACATTATTTAAAGTGCTATCTGAGGGGAAACAAGCAGAACTCCTTAGTAAGGAGCTTACAAATTTAACAATTACAGCCAAAATGAAATACATGATTTATCTAGATTTTTTTTTAAAGACAAGCAACAAGGGTTAATCAAGATGCTTCAGATAACTCCTGGTGTAGAGCTTCCACTGTCCTGGCATGCGCCATTCTGGCAAGGGGCAAAAACACCTGAAAGAGTGAAGTGTTCATATTGTCTGGGGCTATCATTTACTCCCATTAGAAGCCGATCAAAGTTCTGAGGTGAAATAAGCTACATATTCACTTGCACCCTTGAGTTAATATCTGCTGGGGAGGCCTTGTAGTTCCTTCATTGGAAGAAGAAGGGCTTACCCTGTGGTGGCCCTAATGCTGTAGAATCATCTCCCCATAGAGATACAAGAGGCAAGGGCAAGTACTTCTTCACCCAGAGGGTCACTGGTCTATGGAATTTGCTGCCAGAAGAGGTGGTAACAGCTACCTATCTAGATGGCTTTAAGGAAGGGTTAAACAAATTTATGGACAACGGATCTATCAATGGCTACTGGAATGGATGCCTAAGTACATCCATTTCAGGCTGGAAGGGGGAGGGGTGAAAGCAGGATGCTTCTAAGGCCATTTGCCGGGATTCAAGAGCAGGAAAAGGTTTGTCCTTAGGCCTATTTGCACCAGGGCCTCCAGAATGCGAGTAGGACACCCCGGGATGGAGCATACACATTGCTGGGCCGGCGGTTCCATTCGGAACCACCCCAGCCCGTCCCAGGGTGGCCTATTCGCATTCCAAGTGTGGAGCACAAAATCACACTCTACACTCGGCCCAGGGTGTTCCCGGCTGTCCCACAGCTGTACGAGAGGGAGAGCATTCATACTCTTCTGCCCGGACAGTTGTGGGCCCTGCCCCCCACTGCTGCT
Organism: Aspidoscelis marmoratus; assembly: GCA_014337955.1. Classification (NCBI taxonomy): domain Eukaryota; kingdom Metazoa; phylum Chordata; class Lepidosauria; order Squamata; family Teiidae; genus Aspidoscelis; species Aspidoscelis marmoratus. The sequence continues at coordinate 7,300,614 of MTQE01001141.1, read as the reverse complement.
ATTGGGCCAAAATTGGCCCAACAGCTGGCAGGCCCATGCCATCAATATACCTTGCTGGGCCCAGGGTGCTCTTTGCGTGGCCTGGAGAGCAATCTGCGCAAGTGGGCGCACTCCAGTAGACCAAACTCATCAGGTGAGCTTGGGGCTGAGCTACAGGAGTGTGCAAGCCTGCATAGATCGCACCACATAGATCTCAAGGCCATGTGAACTCTGGACTCTAGGCCCAGCAAGGTAAGTGGACATCGCGTGTGTTGGGGGAGGTGGCATGAACCCCTGGGTGCTGCTGAGCGCCCAGAGGTTCACTGCTGGCTGCTGCAGTCCGATTGAGACTGCAGTCCAATCAAGACTGCAGCAGATCAAACCCACAGTTCAGTCTCCCCCCGCCCCTTTCAAGGGTGGGGGAGACCGGGCTGGCGGCACATCAAACCGGAAGCACGTGTGATGGTAGACAGGGCCTGCAACCCCATTCCCATGTGCTGACAGCATGGGCCTCATCTACCACACAGAGCAGCACATCTGCCAGCACACCAGGGCGGATCTTCAGCCTCAAGGGGTTCAGCCACCTAGATCCAGGGCTGGGGCCTACTCGGGGACGCACGGGCAAGGGACTTACGCCCTTGAAAACCATAGTCCTGACTTGGGGGTCTGGTCAGTGGCATTGTGCATCTGCGTGCTCTGATTGGCCAGCCGGGCATTCTGTGCAGGTCTGGGCCGCTGGTGGTGCACGCCTATGCAGAGTGCCGCTGACCGCACCAGGAAGCTCCGCCTCTGGGCTCCCCAGTGAGGGCTCCGGTGGTGAGAAGGTAAGTCCCTCGTATGTCTGATGGGAAGATTGCACAGGTCCTGAATTTCAAATTATTGTATCCTTCTACCATTCAGGAAATTAAGGCTGCAGAAGGTCAAACACTGCTTAGAGTGGTAGCTGCCACACTCTAGTGTTCCTATTCCATGTCTGTTCTACATTAAAGGCAAAGATATGCACTTCTATAGTGCACCGAAGGTAGATTGGAAGTGAGATAGGAACACTAGCTGCCACATGCAACCATTTCAGCCACCTCGTTCATGGAAATATAAGTTGTTTTATTATTATTATTATTATTATTATTATTATTATTATTATTATTATTATTATTATTATTATTATTATTATTATTATTAAAGCTTATTTCTTGAGCGCTATAAATGTACATAGCGCTGTACAGACTACAAAATTGAAAAACAATACAGTAACAGGAAACATAAAGTTAACATTACTAGAATAGTAAGATTGAAATAATACAGTATAATCATAAACACATTAGAGTAAACCAGGTGAAGAAGTTCACCTATACAAAGCAGGTGAAGAAGTTTAATCTATGCAAAGCATGTTGCTCTTTTGCTTTTTCTACAATGAAATTTGTTGTCACATGGTTTCATTTTTTATTGCTTTATCTGGAAGATCCCATGCAATCCATATAAAATATCTGCTATCTGATAAAATTCCCAAAGTGATGCTAGCGATTGCAAAATTCTTATCTATTGCCATTATAATCAAGAGAAAGAAAAAACATTAACCTGTGTTTTCATTGTTCTCTGAACCCTCTAACTTCTTCAATTTTACTGCCCCAATTTATTATGATTCTTTATGTTCTTGGTTTTATTGTATGCACTTTTTATTTCTCAAATCTTTATTGTGCCAGTCAATGGACTGTTAATAAATACTGTAAATGCATACGCAAATAAAAAAAGGTCACTAATTGTAGGTTACACTTATCTTGGGACCTCTAGATGCTCAACTTTACACTACATATCCAATAAGAACAATACTGTACATTTGATTTCATGCATAGTCCAAGCTATTTTGTACTTGAGATTTTCCTTTTGACAAAAGAACCAGCAAGAACCTTGCTTTCCTCTGGGTAACACCGACATGCTCTCAAAAACACGACTAAAAGGCAAAAGTAAAAAGCCCAACTGTATAAACAACTGTCAAGAAGACAACATAAGGTGTCAAACAGACACAGTATGGCATCACATCAGAAACCTTGCAAAATGACAAACCAACCATCTAAACAGAGTGCTCTGCTTTGCAAAACACAAGTGGCATACACACACTGTTCACATAAAGAGAACTTTAGTACTGATTCAGTATCTTGGTTTCTTGTTAGCAGGATACACCACAGAACACCTCATTTAGACATTCCACCCCCTACAGTTACAGTCAGTGGTATAGTCAAGAAACGTTTAGACCAAGAGTTTTTCCCCACTAGCACTAAGTACCAATTAAATACCCATTAGGGACCCATGTAAGACTCATTAGGCTCAGAGCAGGAAAACCCCATTTCCACTGCAGATCCCATTAGAGCCACATTTGTTTCCACCAG
>MTQE01001141.1:7271726-7290599 GCA_014337955.1 Aspidoscelis marmoratus | reverse complement strand
TTTTTTTTCCAAGCACTGGAGATGCTGTGCCATCTTCATTGCTGAAGTAAACAAGGATTTTTGGAGCCTCATTCCAGACAAAGTGGACTGACATCCATAAGGGTAGAAGATGGCTTGCACTAGAGTCAATCCAAGATTTGTAATTCTTCCATGAAGCAATTCCAGAATGCCAGCTGTGAGAATGGCAGTAGCCAAGAGAAGGACTGCCAGATTTCTGGACTAGTATAATCCTACTCCACCCTGTGTACAGATATTGTTCCTCAGTCCACTCTCCTGACCTAAGCCTCCTTGCAAGCGATCCAGGGTATTTTTTTTACTCCCCCGAAACCCCACAGCCCTCACCAAGTGACCCTTGGAATTTTGGAACTTCTGCAATCAGCAGAAGTTAAGCAAGCAGACCTTTGGATCTTTCTGGCTCATCATTTTTCCACACTTTTCATGCTCTGCTCATACTTCCCCTCACTGCAAAATTAAGTTCCTTAATATTGAAAGGAGACAAAAGAAAAAAAGATAATTTCTTTTCAGAAGAATCTAAGCCAACATCTTTTCTGCAAGATTAAGACTTTAAAAGGATCCAGGGTAACAACCAAAACTCAGTGAAGTGTTCTGACACCTCACTTCATTGTTCAGAGCCAAGAGCAATGGTCTCAGCATCTCTTTCCCCAAAGTGAAGAGGAAAGGTTTATACAAATGCCTTATTTTGCTTGCAAGGAAAAAAGAAACTGTGATAGCCAGTTGATTCTGGTTTCCAAGAGAAAAACAGTAAGAAGAATGGCTTTTAAAAGCATTCTGTCATGAACACAGGCATGGTCTTCATAAGCAGAAGAAAAAAAAACTTTGAAAAAGGAAAAAAAAGAATCTGCAGCTGCCACATGACTACATAATATCCAGCATTTTGCTCTTAAATCCCAGCACAGCTCCTCTTGGCTCAAGGTCTCTTTCATTTATTATCTGCAAGCACAGAAAAGGAGCTTTTTTTTCCAAAGCAACTTTGCAAGTGAAAATTTGAAAACCTCTGCCGACCATAGAATTTCTTTACACGTTTTCTGCACTATGAATGAAAAGAGTCATTTAAAAGGGAGTGACAAGCAAAGCATTTACACACACACACACACAGCTCAGCTTTCGCCACACTTCTGCACTTAGGTTGAGATGTCTTAGGTTGAGGGCAGGTGAGCACTGCCACCAACTTCCTCATTTGCCCTGCTTAGAAGCATTGATATTCCAATTCTTTTCACAAGGCCCAGTGGTGCCCTATTCTCTAGCTGCAGCAAAAGCATGAGTATCCTGTGATATACAGCAAACACACACACACACACAAACACACACATACATCACACATATACACTCTCTCCTCTCTCTCCATCTGTCATAACCATCTGATAAGCAACTGTTATCAGAGCTTTTAACCAACATAACTTAACCATTACACTTAGGCTGCATTCATACCTAAGTGTTAATCCAGTTTGAGACCACTTTCCAAGTAAGAGACTATATCAGCAAAGTGACTAATCATTTTCTGTCATCTTTATCTAATCCAAAGGTGGCTTTTCCAAGTTGGATAATGCTAAAAGAAAAGAGCTTGATACTCAATCTCAAAGTTGTCTGAAGCTGGACTAAAACTTAAGTGTGAACACAGCATTACTATACTTATTTGTTTACTAAATTTATATGGCCAATAGCCTCATGTTCCCTGGATGGCCTACAGTAAAGATATACTGTATTAAGATTAGTGAAAAAAATACTAAAAATAAAATACTATATCTATTAGCTTTGATATTATAATCCCTATTATATCAACCTTCACCATAAGAGCCACCTTGCCTGTGTGGAGCAGAGGATGAACAGAGACCTGGGAAGAGACACCATCAACTCTTAGCAGCGGCCTGAAGATGTTTTGGGATGCATTTCTTTTGTTGTCATAATTGTATCCCCTTCAGTATCTGTAAGTCTCAGGATGGGTTACAGTAATATCACAATAAAAACAGGAAAAAATATGATTAAAACACCGACAGTGCCCAGATGGGGAGGGTGGTTTGTAGCTGTGGTTTAGTATGTCAACCACTGTGGGACCTCAGGGTAAAGAGTGGTATACAAAGGCAAATAACTAAAATATCCAGAAGCATCCATCAAAAGAGCAGGCAAAGTCTGCCATTTGACCACACTTGCTTTAACCAGGGGAGTCAGCTGAATAAGGATTCAAGTAAAACAGCAGTTCTAAAAGCAGAAAGTCATCACTGCACTTTGCTCTGTAGATATATGTACTTCTTACAACAGACAGTACCAATTAGCTACTGGGCCAGATTTGAAATTTTATGTTTGGTATCCAGGCCTTTAAAAACTTGGGAACAGTTTATTTAGCACACTGCCTCTCTCAGTATAGAGCTGTGAGCAGTCTTGGGGGGTGTCCAGCCTTGCAGATATTGTGCATTCTGATGTGCAGTCAGGGTGTGGGTGTCACACCTGATGCCCAATACACCATAGCGGGAACACATTACGCCGCCGCTACTTCAAATTCATCTACTGCGGAATGATGAGCACCTGGGTAAATTCAAATATTCCCACCAGTCCAGGTAGGACACTGAGAACAGCAAACGAGCTGAGCCTGCAGCTCAGCTCCCATTGGCTGCTCCATCCCACATGATGCATGCCTCACCGTGTGCGCGCCACGGAAATATTGCAGCTTTCTCTGAGAAAGCTGCGGGGAGGCTGCTAAAGTGCAGACGGTGCATCATGGCTTCGTGAGTAAGCTGGGCTTTTTTTTCTAACAGCAGATTTTATTTTGCTAATCTGGATACTACCTTGCTGTGGGTGCCACCACCTGCTGATTATCATCTAGTGCAGTGATGGCGAACCTTCTGAGCTCGGTGTGTCAAAATTCGCAAGAAAACCTAGCTTAACTCGGGTGCTGTGTCACATCTAGAAATATCCATAATTTTGTGATATTTGTAGCTCTAGTAAAAAAGTTATATTTTTGGTATATGTATTTTATTAAAAGCAAAAACAAATAATTCTTTACATTTGCTAAATCTTCAATTGAAAGTTGGTATTTTGTACCAGGTGCCAGGGTGACCATGTGTGTCACCCAAAAGGGCTTGGCGTGTCACCTGTGGCACGCGTGTCATAGGTTGGCCATCACTGATCTAGTGACTACCCTCAGTTACACCTTTGTGGTGGCATCCACCCCCCTGAAACAATCTCCTCTAGTTTTCTAGTTTTTAGGCAGTGACTGAAGACCCCCCCTCCCCAGCCACTCCAGAGTGTTTGCTTTTCCCATCCTTGATTTTGATATTTTTATAGAATTGCTATGATTCTAGCTGTTTACTCTTCATGTTTTGCAAACTGTTTTCAGACTATATTTAAACTAGAAATATATATTTTAAATAAATAATACAGCAAGACATATACTTTCTTCCTTGTTAAAGGGAACAGTGAAAAGACAATCCCAATCACACAACTTCACAGATGTTAAAAGTTGTTTATGAACAACTTTTGTAATATCTATATAAATATCCATTTAGATTAAAGTGTATATTCGCATTCTTGTCTGCTTAACTATACATCCACAAGATGACAGGTTTATAATAAATAATGCACATCAAACATCTAGAAAGAGTATATGTACATACAATATTTAATATATAAATACAATCCTTCAGAAGGTCAAGTATCACATATTCCCATTGGAGAGATGTTTATCTCTTATATATATATATACTGCTGGGAAGCTGCTGCACTATTGACAAAGACCTCTGAAGAAGATCCAAGACAACATCTGGCAACTTCTATATACAGGACTTTTGGCAACATCTGCATTCGGCAAGAGTGGTTTTGGACACTATTTATAACTTAGAGTTATAGTTCCACATATTGTTTCTATTAACTTGACATGCATTAAACCCGCAATCTTGTAGACGCTTGGCACATGAGAATGTGAATATATGTTTTCAATCTACATGTATATTTGCATAGATATTGTTCTTGCTCATATGGTGTATAATTTCTCATAGAAGTTTGTAACACACTTATGATTGCGTGACTGAGTTTTGTTTGGCATTGCTCCACCCTCTAGGTGAGCCAGTTTGGTCTAGTGGTTAAGGAGCCAGACTCTTAATTGGGAATACCAGGTTCAATTCTGCACTCCTACAGGAAGCCAGCTAGGCGACCTTGGGCTAGTCACAGCTCTCTTCTGAGCTTTCACAGCCCCACCTACCTCACAGCGTGTCTGTTGTGGGGAGAAAAATAGAAAGCTTTGTCAGCTGCTTTGAGTCCCCTTAAATGGGTGAGAAAAGTGGGGTAGAAAAGCCAATTCTTTTCCTTCCCTGCAGTGCCAGTCACTTAAGGCCTTTCTGGAAGACTGTGACGCAGAGTGGGGACCCATCTGTATTGGCTCTTTGTAGCAACCATAAATTCTGCAGGAGGCATTGTCTCCTGCCTACTTAGGACTGCTTCAAAGAGCCACTGTGGATGGGCCCATGGTCATCTAGGTAACATTTATTTTCACTGTTAAGGCTGTGGGCTTTTAGGCATTTTCACTTCTTCTGGTAATGACATGGCTCTGCAACACACGGATGCAATGTCTGGGAATTCCCCTTATCTTCACCTTTTTGCCAAGCGCAAAAAGGCCTTAAGCCTCCACAGTTCCCCTAACCCCTAGTTTTCCAGATTTGTAGGAAACCAAACCCTAGCAGGAAAATACAAATGGTGTATAACCTTAGAATAACTCCAGTGAAGTCAGCAGATATAATACGTAAGGTGAAACCTCTTGAACTTAGTAAAATGGACTTCTCCTTAGTTTGTTGCTCCTGTGTCCACTGCAGTAAACCATAATCACATGCAGCAGTACATACTTATGATCAGTATGTTTTTTGAGAAAGAACTGGAAAGAAGCAAAGGTGGATGGGGTTTTCTCCTTAACTGAACTGCCATTTCTCTTTTGAGACATGCTGGAGCAACAAATGTTGAAATAACTTTGTGATTAACACTAAATAGAAACATATCTCCAGAACAACAACAACAAAAAACAAAAAACCCAGAATCTGAATAAGGTTTTTCAGCACCGATTCAAACAAAATTCAGGAATTTTACACTATGATGTACTTCCAGAAAGAGCTTCCTATATTTGTTAACTACAAGAAGGTAGGATTTCCTCAAGATAATGTTTGAAGATACGCTTGCTCAATGTAAAACAAAGCAAGCATTTCTGATCTCTTAAAAAGGCTTCCTACTGAGAAAGCCTTTGAAGTGAAAACATAAAACATGCAAGGATTTTTATACTTGCAAAGTATATTAGATATTTTAAGATTTATAACTGCACTTTTTTTTCTTTTTTAAAGCCAAGTCTTGCTGTTTAAAAGCCCCATATAATTAAACATTGCCAAGGAAAAAAAAAGTTTTCAAGCAGGAATACATCACCATAAAAAGAATCACAGCTTGGTGTGAACCCAGCAGCAATTAATAATATATTTCTCAGTAATAAAGTGAAAACTGTAGTAAGTTAAAAGCAAACAGAAATTAGACTCACTCATAATTCCTCCCATTATAGGCTTCAGCATATTAGAGGCAAATTTTTATTACCATATCCTCAGGCTGGGGAAAAAAATCCATCAGGCAACAACAACAACAACAACTGTACTATTATGCACCAGATAGGTTTTACTTTTGTACTTAAGGAAGAACATAGTTCTCATTTGCACGTAATAAGCCAGCAGGGACCACACTTAGATCCTGGCCAGCCAAAAGCCAAGAAGTCTCAGCTTGCTGGGATTATGACTCAATTCTCCCAAAGAAAACATAAATACATCCTTTGGTATTGACTTCCCCTCTGGAGAAAGAAACCACAAAGCTAGGTTCCAACCACAGAGTGTTGGACTTACACTGGGAGGTAATGGGTTCAAATCCAGTCACTATTGCCCTCCATAACCTACCTCATCTGGTAGCTGTAAGGATAATGAAGAAAAAAACCCAAAAACTATATGCACTCCCATGAGCCCTTTAGAAGAAAGCTGGATAAATATAAACGTAATAAATAATAATCAAGTGAAAGCTTTGTGCTCAGCAGGAAACAATGTTTATTTCCAATTAGGCTGTACCTATGACTTAACAATACTTATAAGCTGGGCTTAAATGGAAAGTGCAGACGAATCCATACAACTCTACTGTATCTAAACAAGGACACATGGAGTCCAGCAAATCATATTTACACTACAGCCAGCCACATGTATGCAGAAAGAACACAAGCAGGATACGACTCATTAAGAAGAAGCTGACAAGTATTCCTCATGTATGTATCCACTTCTTAGTATGGTAGGTAAAGAACTCTTATACAATTCACACTTCACACTTTAACCCAGACACATACACAAACTTGTACAACACACTAGGGGTGTGCACAAACGCAATTTTCGACATTCAATTCCAAATGAATTGAATATTCAAAAATCCGAATTCGTACAAATAAAGAAAAGTGCAGTCTGGACATTCATACCAATACGAACACATTTGTATTGATTCGTTTGAATATCCGGTACGTATCCAATTATACAAATCTTGTACAAATCCGTACGCATCCCATTTTAATCCCATACATATATGCACAAGATGTGTATGGATACATATGAAATGCTTATGTATCCATACACATATGAATATCTGAATTATTCATACAAATAGCTCCAAATATTCATCACAACATTTGATTCATATACGAATGTCCAAATTCGTATGAATAACTAATATTTTGAATATTTGTGCATGCCCCTACTACAGTACACACCTGTTTTCAGGCACTTTTTTTTTTAGTAGAGGACTGTGTACATATTTAAAATAATATATTGGTGGAGATCTTTAAGGCATGTAAACTTCTGAGCCTCCCTTCTAGTTAAGAGTTTAGCACTTGACCTCCAGATTACCAAAACATTTTTTGAGCTTACCAGGTATACTGAATATTACAATTATTTACAAAGCAAAAAAGATAGGTAACAAATCAAGGCACATGATGGAAATCTGCATAATGTAAAAGATCTGTATTGATTATCTGAGTTTACATACTATACTATATTCCCAGTGTAGGGTTTCCTATTGGACTGCAGAACTATACTAAGGAGTTATGCACTTACAGAAATGAGCTACATACTTGGAATGCCTTGGTTAAAAAACTGTCTGATCTTATTAGGTGCCTATATCAGCATTATAAGGTCACCTAAACCAATAAATTCTGTGCAGAGGCAGCCTGCAAACGAATCAACGCTAAAGATAAATAATGAATCCCCCTTCTCCCTTTCTTTTTCAGGTCCTCACCATCAGCACCACAGACAACATGAAGAAATGTATTAATTCCAACTACTAAGATTATTTAAAGAATACAACTAGCTCATGAATGTAAATCACTTTCACTACATGAAAGGGTTAGTCTTCAGTAGAAATACAGTATTGCTTAAAGCATCTGGAAACATTACAGTCTTTTACAAGTTTGTTTATCTCCAGATGTTTGCCTACCTGTCCTATCAGCCCCATAAATGCTTTTGAGATAACACAGGAGCAAACTGACAAGCTCTGCTATTAGATTTCTAGGCCCTTTCTGGGTCTTATTCTGTATTGTATCACAGAACAGAAACCTGCCTCATGCTGCCGTAGTCCGGAATAATGCCCAGTGCCGAAAGAGTGCTACTTCAGTTAACTATCAGCTTCATAAGCAAAGGTACAGACTCATCAAAAGCTTGTGACCTTGAAAAATACACAAATAAAAGCTACTAAAAGTGTACATGATTATTCATTATAAGCTTAAAGAACCAAAGAAAATAAAGGGCATAAAACATTTGTTTAAAATCATTTACTTTTGTATTAAACAAAAACGATGTTTTAATCTAAGAGCTTGTTCACATTTTGTTCACTGGAGTGCTATTATTATACCATTCCAGTGAAGCAAAGTTCAGGCACAGAAGGAACCATTCACACTCAAAGTGCTGGTATACTCCCCAACTGGACCACCAGCATTTGAAGTGTGGATAGCCCAGCCCGGCCCGGCCAGACTGCCACAGCACCCATGCCATCCTGTCTACTCGTAGCACTTGAACCCAGAAGAGAGTGCAAACACTGAATCCTGGAATTCACCAGGTACCCCTGGTGAAGCTGAGGGTGAGTTTTTCCTTATCCGAAGATGACAATTAGGGCTGGCAGCACGCAAACACATTACCCCAGATCAGCCACTTAAGTCACGCCTTTCACTTGATTTTAGTGCAGGAAAGACACCGGTAGCATTGTAGGGAGAGTTCATGGCTGTGTTTAGAGACCATCCCTTGTTCTGCCTGGGTCTTTCTGCGAAACATGTCGGTAGGCCCCAATGCCATATAGACCCCCAGGAACCATTCAAACCCAACTCAGTAGTAGCCAATGGGGTAAGTGCAGCTAGATGTCCATCCCTCTGCTGTGCCCTTGAGTAAGAACAAACAATTAGCAAGTAGCACTTGCTTCAACTGAAGTCTACAAAGCAACACTCAGCCAGTGGTGGGACTTCTACTCCTGTTCAGCCTCACTGGCCACTACTGGGATTTCATAATCACTCCTGTTACTCTTGCAAAAATACAGTGATGCTCTTTGCCAAGCCTCATTTCTAAAGTATATTTAGGAAACCAAAGCATTGCAGTCACAATAAAGAAAGCCCATTCTAGGCTTCTTTAAAGAGCCACTTTAGCTAAGCAGCCAGACACCCTTTCTTGTATCTAAATCATTCTATCTAGCATTTCACAGCCCCCCCTACAGTAGCTGTAAAATACTTAAAGTAAGAATTTTCAGAAGTCTTAATCCTAAATTTTGTAACAGTATATGAAGAACAAGAGTTGAAGTGACAGGGATTTTTTAAAAAACGAAAAGGTTAAGCCTCAGAAAAATTTAAAGCTCCTAAATCTTACTGAGAAAAGTCCAGCACTCTGACCATTTACAAACATTTCTACAGCTCAGCCAAAAATAAATAAAATGCATGACAAGTTTACTATTGGGTAATTCATTCTTCTACTGGATTTCTCAACTTTCTCAATATTTTACTTGCTCCGGTTAAAATAACATAGCAACAATCACAATAAAGGGTGTCAGCTATTCAACATGAAGACCTTGTACTCAACTATTTAGACAAATATTTCTATAATACATGCTAATTTCTCAATCTGTAATGGAAACTTACCCCACTCAACTTGCTGCAGTAGAAATCTATCAAGCATATGGAATGATAACACATTAATCAAAACAGTCTCAAAGAGTTCATCATTGCAGTACAGTATGTGTAGATACAATCAGCCTCACCAATTTCAGTATACTCTGGTACATAAGTGGGTCCCTAAAATGCACATTTCCAGAGACACAGCATCAGAGCAAGAGTTATGCAGTACCCTATGCCCCTTCTGCACTGCCCCTTATTCTGGAACAAGTTCTAGAGTAATGGGCAGCAGTCCACTGCAGGACTGGCCATGTTGGGAACTTTTATTCCTGGCCTTTGGATTTTTGTCACTGCCTCCAAGGGCTCTCTGGAGATAGCGGCAAGGACTAGAGCAGACTGGGCCATCCAAATGTAGTGGCCTTCTTCTGCACCACTGGCCACCCATCCAGGAATATCCAGGAATGCCCCTTAGTGACCAACAAATGTATCAGAAAATGAGGGTCCAGAGCTTCCCTTAGCACACTTGCTGGTCCAGTATACCAGCCAGTATGGAATCACCCAAAAATTTTGTGGTCTATAATCTCTATACCCAGAAGTCCTACAACAAAATGTAGCATTTCAAATATGCCTGGCTTGTTCATATTCCATGTCATTTAAGTGACACTGGTGTGTATGATATGCCTGTAACTTGTTGGGGAATATTTAAGAAAAATAAATTATAAAACAGGACACAGGACAATTTTAAGAGGAATTGTTTTAGGGCAAAATGTAGGTCTTATATGGAATAAAATACACTATGTATATCCTCCTTTTTTTCCTAAGAGACCAAAACAGTCCACCCAGTTTTCCCTAGAATCCAGTGGTACAGGAAGCAATAGGTGACCTTTTAACTTGACAGACACATAATATATAAAATAAAGATTCTAGCACAGTGTTCTGTTTTCCTTCTCCTTTTCAATGTGCCTGAACTCTCTTATCCCTGCCTTTCTCAAAACACACTCCTTGCATTTTCTAAGAGTCACAACTTCTAAGACTGCTTGAAGTTTTCAAAAGCTACAACCTGGCATCATTAAATGTCGAACCAGCATCTATAAACCTAGTGGATATCAAAATGCTTTTCTCAGCTTTTCCTCTGAAGCCTGCTAGCCAACTCTGCCACAGCCAGAGAAAGAACAGTGACATTTGACATTCTTAATCTGTAAGGACTTCATTAGAACTTTTAGAAATATAAAATATGTGGAGAGGATAGGAGGAAGGACATTTTGAAAGCACAGATATCATTAAAATGTAGTATGTGTTGTATCCATAAAGCTATAGAGTAAGAAGTCTTGGACAGCCCTCTCCTGCACTATCTATGTTTTCTAAGAGACCTCAGCAACACACGTGCAAACATAAATCTGAGGCGTTTAAGTTCGTTTTTCCAAACACATTTACAGGATTTATTTAAATGATTCACAGGAGCATGGAACAAAATGAAGGATTCAAATGAAAATAGCTGCAATATTCACAAAAATTCTTTCCCATAACTGTGAATATCAAGATATGAAGTGACATATCTTAGCATTGCAATGGAAACAAATTGCTGCACGGTGTCTTCAGTAGGCTGAATTTCTCAAATTATTCTAAATCTGCTTTGGAAAGTGGGTTTTGAATCCCAAAGCTGCTCTGCCAGAGAATTCAAGAGTGCAAAATATAATCTGCAAAGTGGTTTATATATGGTGTATTATCCTAATAAAAATATGTTACACAGACATCGACCTAGGCCATAATCCATCATGTAATTAGGTATAGTTAAGTCCACTGATTTCAATAGGTTTAAGAACACAGATTATGGCTACTGCCTATAGGACGGTGCCAAACATCTGCCAAGAAAGCAGAGCTATTACACACAGAGTTACAGTGTATTTTCATTGTTAACTCTTAATGTACACAATCCTATCCAGCATAGCACTTTAGATCTTGTTAGTGACAGTGCTATTTTACAACAAATAAATGTATGGATGGATGTATTAAAGCTGGAAATTGAGTCCAGTCAGAACTCTGAACTCTAAAAAGACCCCAGAATACGTGAGCAATATGGGGATAAAAACCAAATTTTTAATAATCCTTTTCTTGTTCTACCAGCTTTCTGAAACAGAGAAATGATATACTACTATTTCTTCTGCATCTGCTTAATATTTTAAAAAGCTGCAAACCAAAACACATTTACACTCATTTACATGTAAGCACAAACAAGGCTGCAGCATGAAAAACAAGTTCTCACCATTTCCCAAGGAATATGAAAAATTATTTGAAAGCACAAGAGAAAAACAATCTCAAATACAAAAATATTTGCCATCTCATGGATATTTTTTTAAATAGCTAAGAATGTACATTTAAGGCTGCTATCTTTTCTACTTCAGCGCATTTCAGCACAGACCTTATACTGTTAAATGTCTTTGGGCTCAGTTATAGTACAATGCTAATTATAGTTGCATTTGCACAAAGTAAAAAAAGGGGGCTCAAAAGCAGCTCAGATGTGGTAGCACCCACATGCTAGTGTCTTAACCTGCATTAAAGGCCAGAAAGCACGCTTCCACAATTCATTTTCTGTACTTTAATGTGGATGAGAGGTTCGATGTGATACTAACCTGCTACCAGCTTTAAACTGCTTTTAGGATGTTTGTGTTGTTGTTTTAACATATGTGCACACAGCCAAAGGTGCCTGTGAGCCAGTTTGGTCTAGCGGTTAGGGAACCGGACTCTTATCTGGGAATACTGGGTTCGATTCCATCCTCCTCCATGAAGCCAACTGGGTGACCTTGGGCTAGTCACAGCTCTCTTCTGAGCTCTCACAGCCCCACCTACCTCACAGGGTGTCTGTTGTGGGGAGAAGAATACAAAAGCTTTGTCAGCCGCTTTGAGTCCCCTTAAATGGGTGAGAAAAGCGGGGTAGAAAAGCCAACTCTTCTTCTTCTTCTGCATTTACTTGCCCAAGGCAAGACACCCTAGCATGAAGACATGTGTCCCATGCTGGGACTGGCTGCCACTAGAGCAAAATACAGCTGTCTGCCCTTCCAATGACCTGGCTCAACCCCAGCTCCATACTCCGAAGGCTGAGCCCAGCCCTTGGAGTTGGTGTAGAGCCTTCAAAGGCCAGGAATGAAGTCTCCCAGCCTCTGCTTTTCCTGGGAGGGCCTGTTTCAGCATTGAGCCAACTTCCAGCGCTACTTCCAGTGATGCTTCTTGATGGATTGCCGGAACAGGATCTCCACTGCACTCCAACCTACAAGAACATGTCATCTGCTTACCCTTCAAAGTCCAGAATACAGACCCTGGTCCACAGCAGTACCTGGTCCATTTGGTGCCATATCCCCAGTCTAGGACTGTCCCATCATGTGGACAAAGCGTGCCTAGAGGGACCTTAGCTTCCGCTATTTCACAACAAATGTGGAAGGGCGTGCCTTGGATCAGAATATATTCTGGTCCAAGGCAGCATGGAAAGGGCCAACATCTACTTAGAAGTAGATCCTATTGTATTAAATGTTGATTTTTCCTTTAAATAATAAAGAACTGCAGCCTTGATCTTTTGGAAGTTTGCAAAGCACTGCAGCTTTGGATGTTAAATTGATGAGAAAATATCTGCCAAGGCACAACCTTGTAAATAAATTACTAATTGCTCTTTTAAAAATAATTAGCCTACACAACTTTGAGGGAGAAAAGAGAAAAGCTATAAAACATTTTGTAAAGCTTCCCCTGTGTAGTCGTCTGAATTCAACTAGTTGTTTACCAAACATACCATATTTTCTTCTCCATCAACAGCTCCAGAATGTTTTGCAACAGGAGATCCACAATGCAATCATATTCCCAACTGTAATAAGTCAAGCATTAGCAAAATGCTGAGTACAGTACAACATGAGATATTCAACCTAGCAATCCAATGCAATTATTTTGCAGCCTATGAAAGGTATTTGTTTAGTAGTATTATATTGCTCCTCTTCCAAATAACCACAGTTAAAATTCAACCATGTTTGAAACTGGCATGACTGTTTCTGAGCAGAATATTGTTGTACCATTACAAGTCTGACACAGACAAGAATGAAAAGAATAAGCACCCCTGCTCCAAAATGGGGCTCTCCTAAGCAAAGCTATTTGCTTTTGCCATGTGGCCTTTTCAAAACTGAGCTTAAGCCAAAGTCCGGCCAGCTACGTACTGGAAGAATTCTCCACCAACAGCTGTCCTGAATCTGAAACTCTGGACAAGAACTAAAGGAAGAAGTGGCAAGGAAGTCCATCCCAGCCCTGTTCCAATGTGTCAAGCCTCAAGCTTTTTGCAACTGCAACTTTCTGAAGGGAAGTTGTAATTATCTTCTACACTTGAATGCATTCCACCTAATTGGAAATGCTATGTTGTCAGGATTTCTGTTCTACAACTGCCTGCTATGCCAAACTGTTAGACAACACCCCATCCAAACATTTCTGGTCCATGCAGAACAACCCAAAGGACAACTGATGCATAGCGCCCCTTTCAACTTCTGACACACCTGTGTTCAGGAACTCCTCAGCAGCCCCAATCATCAACAACAGACTTAATTTACTTCCCTTCCAAACGATCTGTAAGGTGCCCTTACTTCTAGCATCATGGGCTGTAGTCACACCTTCACCTTAAACCTTCTTCAGTCCATGCCGAATGGAAGTCCACAAATCAAACAGATAGAAATGAGAAGGTGTGAGCATTGCAATCAAATGATGGACAGAAGAAGGTTTAAAGGGAAGGTGTAACTATGGCCCTGATCATACCACATCTTAATAAATATGGACCAAAAGAAGCGCACATTCTGACTCTCCTTGGAAAGCTCATCCCAGTTATTCCTTCCTGACAACATGACAATCCTTCCACCGATGCAGAGGAAGAATGGACTCTCCCATCAGTGCATTTTCAAGACGCAGGATTTCACCGAATTACTTCTACAAGAATTCTTTTAGAACCAAAATTTGGACATTGGTTGAGGGTTCATCATCTCTACCAGAGGACCTGACAACACTTTGCGGGGTGATACATTTATTCCGTTCTTCCAATGCATTTACTGACACCCAAAAAATCTGCAGGTAAGTCTTTATGCTGTGTACCATTATAACCCAACTGCTCCACCCAAAGGTTATGTGAAAAATAAAGGCATCCTGCCATCTCAAAAGACAAACTGAAACTTTGAGGTGTCCTGGCGTTCTCTCTCTCTCTTGGCCTCACCAGAGGGATCCAAAGAAGTACAAATATGGTGTTTGGCACCAGTTTGGCTCCAAAAACTGCCATATTATGTGTGGACCATCCAACATCCAGGGTTCCTCTCCAACCCGACTAGAAACCACTTTCCAGGTCAAAGTTAAACATATCAAGTGACCAAGGTAACTGGAAATGGAGACTTTTGGGTATAGGGCGGGATAGAAATACAAATAAAGAAAGAAAGAAAGAAAGAACTGGATCTTGGGCACTTTGTATGCAAATTATGTACGCTGTAACATAGCAATAGCTTCCCTCTAAGTCAACATTCATAAAAAAAATTTGCAAGATACAGTTACCCTCTGAACAAAGGTTCCTTACTTAAAATTGATTTCTTCTTTATCCATTATTGACGGTAGGTGCCATTTGACACTTGATCTTACCACCATGACAGCGTGCATGGGCAAAAGCAAGAAAGATCTGCAAAAGTCTATATGGCACAAAGTGTTTCCTAAATCAAATTCCGGCAGTATAAATTAAGCTTACATCAGTCCTAGTTTTCTTGAAGGGTTCCCTCAGCCTGCCTACTAGATGTAATTACTGTACAATATATATCAGAATCTGAAAGAGAGGTTTCATTTAGAAGGAGGAGACTGAGAAGAAATCAATACAAAGAAGATAAATGCTTCTTCCTTAAGAACAGCAGAATTTCAAACAGAGAAAAACTAAAAATGCCCCCTTCCTCTTGCGATCTTGGACTAAATTATCTTATTTGGACAAAATGACACTGGGACACTGATGGGGCAACTGTGGTACTGTGTTGCCCAATATCAGTATGGGCACCTCTATGCAGTGTTCTTGGCAGAGATACAGAAGTGGTTTGCCATTGCCTACTTCTAGGGAGAAGTCAGGGATTGAACCAGCAACCCTCTGCTTTCCAGATAGTTTGCTATACCACTGAGCTGGAACCCCTCCTTCCATACATCAACTTACATATAAATCACACCAGTCAGGATTTTGTGAGCATCCACAAAACATCTCCACAGAATGCCACAAAGCAGTAAGTATGTTGGCTTCCCCCCTTCCTTGAAAAATACATGGAGCTGAAAGGAAGATGCCATCAGAGGCTCCATTCTCCTAGATCCTTACAATTTTAAATGCTCCCTCACCTTCCACCAAACCAATGAACTTTAAATGTTGAAAGTACATTTCAACTTCACTTTTACATACCCATCCGTCAGGAAGAAATGACCGGCAAGGGGAAAGCAACTAGACAGAAGCAGAGCCCATGGATTGCCCTCCATGCTCTACAGGCGCTCACAGGCTCTAAAGTGTTGAGACCTTCTGCAGCCATTCTTACTTTCAGGTGAGAGTCTGAACAGGACTGGAGCCTGTTTTTATACTCTTTGTTTCACACCCCTAACTTTTATTAATCCTATTAAACAACCTGTTTTTTTTTTAAGATGGCCTTAGAAAGGTCAATGTCACAAAGCTTCCTATTTTTAATCTTAGCTATAAAGAGGCACTCATAAAAAAAAAAATTAAAAGCCCAATAAAACAAACCACAGCATGGAGGGAAGTTGTCGGTAAAATCAGGGATGCCTAAGGGGAATGGGAAAATGAGGCACGGAGGACCCAGCAACCAAAACCCAGTCTGCCACGTTACTCAAAGGGCTTTGCTTTAACAGGCAGACAGCTTGTTGCTTTTTTTGAGGCCTCCCTTGCCTCTCCCTGCTCAAAGCCGATTCGAAAAGCAGTCCCATTACACCTCACCAAGTTCAAGGGGACTTAAGTCATCACAGAGCCATAGACAGCAAAGTGTGGCAGTTCTGCCCCAGTGAAATCCCTTTCACTCACTTTTGCACATCAGTCCACGCACAGCACAGCACTCAGTTAACGTGCCAGTCTATCAGCTATGTCTTCCAGCATCCTTTACAAGATATATAAATATTAAACGTGCAGCAGTGGGATACCAGGTAAGATTATGTTACGTGCTCAGGCTTCCTCCTCTCAAAAGCAGCAGCAAATGAAGGCTGCAGATAAATGATTTTCCATTTAACTGCGTTTAGGTACTGTATACATTTGGTTAGTAATACATAGAGCTGCTTCACAGATTGGTTTCTCCAGCTGTGGTTGCAATATGGTGCTGATTTTTCTTTGCTGTTAAAAAATACTGCCAGTAATGCTACATCTTCTGGGGGGGGGGGGACACGGGGAAGGGTTAATGCTACATTTAAGAACAGCTCTTACTAGCAGATCTGTGTGCATATGTTGAGGGACTTATGGGATAAAAGCTGAACACAAGCCAGGAAAGACAGTGGCTCACTAGTGCCTCTGTCGGTCCATCTGTGTTATTGCACTATGTGGAAAGGGGAGGGAGCACTGGACCAAAATTGTCCCCCCCCTCTGTTGCACACAAGCGTGTGACTGCACACACATGCACAACCCCCCCTCCCCTTCACTGTTCTCTAACATTTTTAACTTCTTCTCAGCTCCAGGGACAGCTTACCAAAAAGGAGGGGGACAAGCTTGCAATGCTCTGCAACTTAAAACAGAAAAAAGCATGCCTTCGCCCAGTGTTTCTATTTAGCCTCAGAAAGGGGTAAGTATGAAGAACACTGAGGCTTTACACAATGTGCCATGAAGCAAAAGACTTCAGTGAACGCCCAACACTCTGGGAATAACTTTGCCTGCGCCTCATTCTCCAAAACCTGCCAAGAAAGGAGAGAAAAGCGAGATCTGATTCCAGCTGCTCCCGCTATGGAGAACTTTTGGGCCCCTGCTTCTCAAGCACCCTGAAAACAGTATCTGACCTCCCCACCTCCAGTCCTAACTCACAGCAGTTTCTCGCCAATGGTTCTCCTATCAGAGACCGCCGCCACCCCCTGACTAGACCTGAGCCGATCAAGGCAAAAGGTGTGCACGGTCGCTGCAGACAAATGGGAAGGGCACAAAAGGTCTAGGAAGCCGAAATTAAAAAGGGGAGCTGCATTTTCATGGGAGCAGCAATGCTAGCAAAGGCTGCAGCCACCAGGCAGGGGGAGGGGGGGCGCAGCTGCCAGGGCGAAGCATCTTTTCCCCCCCTTTACTCAGGTGGCATGGCCGAAGTATACTGCCGGTGCACCTACAGCCTTTGGCATGGAGGAGAGAGGTTTGCACACCCTTGGCACGCATACCCAGCAGTGATGATGCCCAAGATCTTCTCCCAGGGAAGCACTGCACCAAATCTGAGATCTCAGCAAAGCGAGGGGGGGGGGAAGCTAGGAGGGAAAAGGTGGAATTGTGGTAGCACCCACTCTAATCCCCCCCTCCCAAAGGGAATCAAGCGAAGGGGACCGGAAATTTATCCTGAGTGCACTCACACTCGGGAAATTTACTGAGCTCCAACCCCTGGGTTTTTCCGTGTCTGCATGTGTCTAAGGGCATGAAGGTTATATATTGCTGCTAAAAGGGTGAGGATAAGGTGAGGAGATGGCAGCACAAGGCATTGCAAAGGCGGCTCCAGTCCTAGTGTGCACACACACACAGAGTTGAGAAAGGGAACAGCAGTCCTAGCGGGCACACTCACACACTGTACTACACCACACACATTAAGACATGGGTGGTGGTGGGGGACAGACGATGGTGCACTGACCCCAGTAGGCACGATGCTTCCCTCTCCTCCATCCTTTGCTACAAGGCAGAAACAGATGACAGCCTAAATATTAAAAATAAATCAAAAATAAAAGAGGCAGAGCGGGGGCTCAGGATAGGTAGAAGATAATAAAAAGGAAAACCGAAGTTGTGCGGAGTGCTAAAGGGTCTTGTGGAGGGGGGGGGGCTTTGCTTCTCTCCCCAGAAGCTCCCAATCCAGATCAGGAGAGCGCATTTGTACCTCCAAAAGGGCCCCTTCTTTTCATATTCTTCAAATCGGAATTGGGGGGGGGGAGGAGAGGCAGAGAAGCCGTTTCTGGCAAGCAGTAAAAGCTTCAAGCCAAACTCTTCTTCCTTCTGGAAAGGGAGGGAAGGAGGGAGCGAGCGAGCGACGAGAGAAAACGGAGGAGAGGAATCGGATTCTGTCAAAGAAAAACCAAACAGAAACCTTCACACCCTTTCCCCCCATCTGCACCCACGGACACCCGACCACGGCGGGGGTGGGAGGGGGGGGATCGACGGAAGAGACGGACGTGGTGGAAAGCGAGAGACGACCGACGCGACCGGCAGCCAGACACACCGCGGACGGGGAGCGATCGGAGCGTCTCCATCGCGCTCTCGTTCCCGGTGCTCCTCGGAGCTCGAAACCTCCTCCTCCTCCTTCATCATCCCATTTTAAGCTTTCCACTCACCGGGGAAACACACCACGTAATGGAGCACGGAGAGGGCGATTTTCAAGAAAAAGATCCAGCAACACGGTTGCAGTAGCCTCCGCATGTCCAAAGCCGCACATCGAAACAAGCAGAGAGGGGGGGGAGGTCTCTTCGAAGTAAATTCTTACAAAAAAAGGCGACGGTTCCACGCAAGATTCCCCCACCGTCGGGAAAAAAAA
>MTQE01001141.1:7256298-7266437 GCA_014337955.1 Aspidoscelis marmoratus | reverse complement strand
CAAAAGCAAAATAAGCTAGGTGGATGTTCAACTGAGGACACTTGAGCTGTATTTTCACCTTCTGGTCCAAGGTGTTTTTGTCACCTAGAAAAGGCACCTGCTGCTCCTACATCATTGCTGTGCATAGCAGCAGCAGGACCTTTGTAGTGATCAGACTTTCCACTTTACCAGCACAATTGTTGTCAAAAGTGCCTTGTCTGCAGGGCATGATTTTACAGCCTGCCTGGAGGGGCCACTGAAAGTGGCACCTCCATGCTTCAAAATGGAGACATGTGGAGGGTGTGATTTACGGTGGTGGGTCAGGGTGCCCTCCACAGCCTTAGGAATGTGGCCTTTACAAATGCTTTGTAAAACACTTGGATCAGTGTAGTAGTCATCTTCTTTCTAAACTAAATAAGGCCCTGCATGTCGTCTTTTTTCACAAGGGATTTCTTTCACTCTCTAGAGCATTTTGGCAGCCCTGTTCTTGTATCTTCTTGTATTTTTCCAGCTCAAATTCAAATACCATGATGTTTTGTTATACCTAAACCTCATGTAATATTCTAACATAGAATTCACTTTTCTCATAGCTGATTTGCATTAAGTTGACATTTACATCCAGCTATCCACTACAACCTCCATATTCTTTTTTCTTTTCTTTTCTTTTCTTTTAACCGTTCCACTGATTTTCCTGCCCCCACCTACATGCAGAATAAAATTACAGCGGCCATCAATCTGTAGACTTTCTTAATTCAATCATTTCTTAATATAATCATGATTTCTGGTCATTCATTCATTCAGTATAATGATGAAAAATGATATATTACAAAAGTTTCCTACAAAAATACTTCTGAAAATGATTAAGACATTCTCTTTAATAAGGCATTTCACAGTTCTGAAGGTAGGAGACAGTAACAATTTAAAAGCTCGCAGAATTCCCTAAAACACAGCAGTTCATACTTCTTTGCTCGAGGATAGGGAAATTTTCATTATTCAGACATTTTGAGGCCTCAGCTTCCATCATACACAGCATAGTCGGTGAACGTGGCTATGAAAACTGCTGTAAAACTGATCTAGGCTGTGATCAGACATACTAAATGGGGTGGGCCTGGGGCAAATTTAAGACTCAAGGGATAGATAGAAAAATTAAAAATATCATTTACTACATCCCCAAGCTTCCAATTATCCTCCTCCTCCACAGACAAGAAATAACTCTCTTCTTTGTCAAACAGGAAGTTACAGAGACTCCAGTAAGTCAATGGAAATTGCTGCAAGGGGTGGCCAACCAATTGGGCCCAGAAATCCGGGTCAGCAGCAGAAAATGGGTGGAAAGCATTTGTTGCTACAGACGTGCTACCAGACTTCGAAGGGAAGGAACAGCAAAATGAGATATTCCTGTCTGAATACTTGTTTGTTTGTTTGTTTTCCCCCTTGGGTACACAAGGGTTTATAAAAAGGAATGTTTGAAAAAAGCCCTATGTGATTGCATCCCTGTAATGCAATAAACTGGTACATGTTCTAAGTATTGGAGTAATCATACTTGTTTTCCTGTTCAACTACATCCTGGGAAAGCTCAAGTCTAAAAATAGAAAACACTATTTATTCACTAAAAGAGAGCTATATGCGACCGTACATTTTCATCAGTGCCCACCTCTTCCTGTTTAGATCCTCTCTCAAGGTTCCTGAGGCAGGAGGTATTTTATGCGTGGTAAAACTGTTCCAACTTCTGCACTGTCATTTAGCTGTATCTCTGCAGAGACTCATCCTTTCCTCTTCAAGTAAGCTGTGTATACAGAGTGAAATAAAATAGTGTCCTGATTCCAGTCAATTACAGTCTTCAAATCTTGGCTCAATCTTCCAGTTGTCTTTTTTCCTTAGCCCAGACAAATAGAAGGCTGGCAATTTGTCTTAGAAGCTGTAGATAATATAAATAACTGCATTTTTATTTTTATTTTTTGCATAGAAGATAAGCGATCATGAAAAAACTCAACTATAAAAAAACCACTGAACTATAAAACAGCCTGTCCAGGGGGGAGGAAGCAGAGGGAAGCCTGAATTTTATAATGTATTTTAATTACATTTAACCATTATAAATGTTAGCTTCTTATTGTTATGATCTGTCAGGGCTTTAAATAAATAAATAAATCTCATTTTAACAACTGTTGCAAGTGCAGCATTTCTCATGCAGCATTTCTCATGGAAAAGTCTTTGCTTTCATGAGTGCTTGTGTTTATTCGGTTAAGCTCCAGAGACTTGCAGGCCTAGGAAAAGCCTTGTTTCCTCTTAATGTTCTGCTTGGTTCGTTCGAGCCATGAAATTCTATTTTGAATGTTGGTGGACCTGCTGGGTTTCAGGTTGGCTGAGTGAACAGCAATCTTGACTCTGTATTTATGTTTTATGCTCTTCCATCCTACACCTTCCCAACTTTGTCTTCTTCGTACATTCCACTGCTTATTCTCACACCATCTCCTTTCTTCTTCTCTGGTTCAATGGTGTGGCAAACTGCCTAGCGAGTGGAGGGTCACCAGTTCGATCCTTACCTTCTCCCTAGAAGTAGGCAATGTCAAACCACTTTTGTGTGTCTGCAAAGAAAGCTGCATAGAGGCGCTTATCTATGACTTGGTGAAACCCAACAAAAACTTGTAACTCAATGGTAGAGCAACTCTCTGGAAAACAAAGGGTTGCAGGTTGATCCCTGACATCTTCTTGGGAAAAGGTAACGGCAAATCTGTATCTGCCAAGAAAGATGCATTGATGTGTCCATGTCACCAGCAGGAGTCAACTGTGACTCGATGGTACTAGAACAGTGGTTCTCAACCTTCCTAATGCTGCAACCCTTTAATACAGTTCCTCATGTTGTGGTGACCCCCAACCTAATCCTAACCCTAACCCCCAACCATAAAATTATTTTCATTGCTACTTCATAACCCCTGTGAAAGAGTAGATTGACCCCCAAAGGGGTCACGACCCACCGATTGAGAACCACAGTACTAGAACGACTGATTACTTGACCCTCTTAGGGTTTTAGCAGAAGTGGTACCCACAGCTTCTTCTTGTCTACAGGCTTTTTGATCGATGTAATATCGTGATTAAACTGTTGGTCTAAAACCTACACTGGAATTCCAATTCAGCCATGAAAGATCGCAGGAAAATTTGGATGCATCTTTGACTCTCTGTGTAATTTACCTAACAAGGTTGCTGTGAAGATAAAATAAAGAGGAAGAGAGTGGTGTGAGCTGCATCGACTTTTGGAGGAAAGATGAGATGTAGGTGCCATCATAAAACAAAACAAATACTTAGCTTACTTGTCTTGCCCTCTATTATACAAATATATTTATCCTGCAGAATGCTTGATGGACCTTCTGTAAGACAGATTTTTCTGCTTCATTTTTTGAGAGCAAGAAGCCAATATTGTTTTGGATGGCATCCCCCCTTTAGAAATCTATTTCACTTCATGCTCACCTTCAGAGATGCAGTCATAAGTGTCTTTGCATGTGATTTGCCCAACAGCATTGCATACAATAACCGGTCTCTCCATGTCTACATTAATAGGTTGCCATAATTAACTCTTTATCACAGTGAAGGCGAAGTGCATTGTGTGGGTTTTGCTACATAACCAGAACATTCTGCACGCTGGAAGATTTAAGCCACTGCAGGTTGCTGGAAAAGAATTGTGGGCATATATCATCCCTTCAGCATAAGTTTTAGAAGTTGGGGGGACTACAGCATCTAATAAGGGATGCTGAATGTACACCCATATATCAGCCGGTTCCAAGAATCCTTGTGGAAAGCCAGGGCAGAGAACAGTAACAAGGATGTTACTAAATACTTAGGCTGTGTCCCCATGCTGGCCATCTGGCACTCTTTGGGTGCTGTTTGGGCAGGCATAGGCTGAGCACAGGACCGGGAATGCATTTCAGGTGTCCCCATGAGGATCCCGGCAACACAGGACAGGTACGGGTTGGACACGGATGGAGGCGTCCCCATGAGAACCGTGCCAAAACTTGGTACGGCAGAGCAGTGCCCCCTCCTCTCCGCCCCCTCTATCCTCATTGGTAGCTGGATTGTCATCAGCCCAACCGTGTGCCACATCCCCCCCCTTCCCTTAGGAGTACAGACAGCCAGGACTGGGGTGGGAGGCACGGAAACAAGTTAAAATAAAGCTTCATTCATAAAAATAATTTTTAAAAAAATTTAAAACTTTGAAAGCCGTTACCAGGTTTAGCGGCAGTAGGTGCTTGAGCAGTTTTGTGCACTTTCTCTCCTCCGGGGACTGCGAGAACAGCTGTAACCTGAAAACCAAGCCTTTATTTATGATCCTCTTGCAGATTGGGGAAATGGGTTGCAAATGGAAAAGAAATCAAGCCATTATGTAGCCTGCCTTGGCATTCTTGAAACGGGGTTGGACTTACCTCCATGGAAGTGGCAGAAAATTGAAAAAGCAAGCTGTTCTCCAGCCTGCCTTTGCGATCGGCATTTTAAAAAGTCAGTGGCTGCAATCTTCAATGGACAGGGCAGGGACAGCAAGCACATCCCACCTCCCAATGACATGAACGCAAATCTCCTCGCCGTTAGCCTGCTAGTGTCCCCATGTGCATTCCCGGCTCACTGAGCAATGCGAACCAGTCCCCCCAAAGTGTGCTGAGACTTCTTTTTTCAGATATCAAATTTGGCACCCTTCTGGCATGGTTTGAGAGGGGTTGGCACGCTTTTTGCGGACCAAATCCCAAACCCATAGGGACGGACAGCACCGATTCTGCACTCGGATCTACCAAACTTGCATGGGGACAGCACCCTAGTCTTCTTTTATGTGCCCTGCCTTCCTCCGCAGAAATGTTGGTTGGTTGGTTTTTATCCCACCCTATGTCCAGAGGTCTCAGGGTAAGACGAAAAAGTGGATGTCTGATATATGTGTGTAGAGTAATGAGCGGAGAGCTCCCCAAATTATCATTTTCTGACATCTGGTCCCCTTTAACTGTTATTATGCTCCCCAGTGACTGCATACCTGATCTGGGAGTAATTAAATTGATGACAGATTAACCTATATCTGTTTGCATTACCTTGTCATTTAGGAGAAGTATGTTTTAGGCTATGAAGTGTTTGGATTAGTAAAACTGTCAGTGATAAGTACACATTCTGATCACCTATGAGCTGAGTGCCTGGTTGGATGTTTTTAAAAAGTTGTTTGTTGTCACTTGATTGTGAATCGTGATGTTAGGTGTTGTTTCCTAATTAATAAAATCATTTTTCTTAAAATGTAAAATTAACAGACTAAAAAGAACAGTGTCTGAAAGTGGGGTGAGGATGCTGTTACCTTAGCCAAATGTCAGGGTGAATAAGTGTGCCTCTACCCTAGCAGCCTCTTTTTTAAAGTGCCACATGAACACTAATCAGAGTATATCCAGCTGCAGGAAAGTCATAGAGCATGGGACTCAAGGTCTCCTCTTCTGACCTGCCTCAGACCAGTCCCATCAGGTTCCTAGTGCTCTCTAAGCAGCCATTTCATTCAGCCATGGGAGGGCGAGAAAAGGGGACTTAGGGGTTCTGCATCCATTCTGCTCAAGTTTTTCTTTTTCCTCTGCCATTCCATTCTCCTCCTCTTGTGTTGTCTTCATTTGACTGTATGCCTGAGAGCAGGGGGCTTGCCTGGCATTGCATTTCACAAGCTGCACCAGGACCCTTTTTTTAAATACTAAGAAGGATACTAAATAAACAAATAAGCAAGCAAGCAAGCTATTAAGGATTGGCTAGAAACCAGTACAGACGACTGGAACTTGAAGTAAAACGTTAACATCAATACTGGCATTTACCATGATGTTGTGTTAATACCTATATAACAAGCATTTTCTTCTGGTTTCAAAAATCTATCTATATGGCATTTATCTATTTTAGAAAGACATTATAGTTTGGAAAGACACATATTCAATACAGAAACTCAGACGTAGGATTTAACCCACTTTCGCCTTTAGTCAGAGGTCAATCATTATTGTATCACCGGGATATATCAAATTGGGATCTGCAATAATGGGATCAATTTTTCTTTTGCATTAGCAATGTGGTTGGGATGAATAGCCATAAAGATACATGACAGAGGTCTGGCAAATAGAAGTAAATAAGATTAAGCAGTTAGCCTTTTTCCTTTCCACTATCTCTTTGCCTACGGCACATTGTCTATCAACAGGACACAGGTACAAATTGTTCCTTTAACTGCTCAAAGAGAAAAAAAACCATATAAAGGCCAGGTTCTGTTTACTGTTTTGATGCTTCGCAGCTGGAATGAATGTTCGGAAGCCAAATATCATTCCATTAATCAAAATAATAGTTCCTGATTCTGAATTAAAGCAGAGTAGAAAATGAAACCATGATCTAAGAAAACCTATCTTGATGGGAACACAGTAGTCTGTTATTTGCTAGGGATTCGTACTCTGTGAATTTCAAAGCTGAAATATTTTAGAACTTTGTCCCTATGGGACATGAGGCATGGGGGAGTCACATCTGAAAACTCCAGAGGAAAAAAACCAGCTCCCTCCTAATATTTCCGAATTTCGTTAAGTGTTTATGTCAGATAGGAGCAACTGATTTGCAAGTATTTCAGACTCTCTCAGAAGTGCCAAAATCAGCAGTGTCACAACTCAGAAGTACTTAATCTGTACCAACTGCCAGAATTCTGAATGGAGCAAAATCAGAAGTTTCAACAAAACCCACACCTGAAAAAATTGTGGCAAGTGCTCTGGTGGTGCTGAATCATGAATATGTGAGTCTCAGGTGCTAATACCTGACACAGGCCTGTGGCTGTAGATACCCAAAACTCTCAGACCATAAAACTGTGAATGATGAAGGACAGCTGTGCTGCAAGATTGTACATCATTGTCCCTGGTACTGCAGTTGTTTGATATTTGCAAGGGTTAGGTTCCTCCAACGCTTCATAGATAGCAAATTCCCAAGAATTAAGAGACGGAAGTCTATGTAGGACCAGACCAGAGGAACAATTTGAAAACATCCCCTCTGTTGACTTGTTAATGAAGTTGTGTTCATGCATCTACAAAGATCCAAGGACTATGAATTATGAGGCTGTATGGCTGTATGGACTTTAGGGTGCTATGGGAGGCACCTGAAGTGCCTGTCATTTTGACACACTTGACTTATAGTGCATATAAATATTTAGGTTTTTTTCCCTCCAGTGTGCATGATTTTAGCCTTGTTCACATTTAATCCCATTTTGATGCCCAGTTCCCCAGTTTGCAGAGATCCCTTTTGAACTCTCCACATTCCCTTTTTGTTTTGTTTTCACTGCTTTCAAACAATTTGCTTTCCTCAGCAAACTTGCCTTTCCATTGGTCACAGCTGATTCTAAATCATTTGTAAGCATGTTTTAAAATATTTATCCTGGACAATGGTCCTGAGCACCCAGGCAACCTAACTGCTGCATTCACACCTACATTTTAATCCAATTTCAGTCTACTTTCAGAGTGAGAGAACATATCAGCAAAGTGATTAGTCATTTTCTTTCTACTTTATATAACCCAAAGGTGGATTTTCTGAATTAGATAACATTGAAAGAAAACAGCTTGACACTTTACTGGGTTCTCTCACCCTTAAAATTGACTGAAGCCAGATTAAAACCTAGGCATGAATAAAGCCTATGATTACCTGGTTTGTGAACCAGTTTGGTACAGTGGTTAAGGAGTCAGACTCTTATCTGGGAATACTGGATTTGATTCTGCCCTCTTCTATGAAGCCAGCTAGGTGACCTCTCTTCTGAGTTCTCACAGCCCCACCAATCTCAGAGTGTTCTGTTGTGGAGAGAAGAACAGAAGGTTTGTCAACTGCTTTGAGTCCCCTTAAATAGGTGAGAAAAGTGGGGTATCTGTCTCTCATTGCAACCTGACTCTTTCACTGAACGGATCAGGCTTCGTTCTCTGAAAACATGCTGTAAAAAAGTTCTTAAAAGATGTCCTGAAGAGAGATCCCGTCAACTGTGGCCTCTTCAAGATGCCCAGGTGCAGACACAACCAGATGCCCAGAGGCTCAGCTCCATGACTCCCTGCAGAAGCAGTGGACCACTCACTTTCAATCTCTACCTCTCCTCAGATCTTTCCAAACATTCTGCAACACATGTATACAGAAATGGCAAACATGGATGATCATGAAGCTCAAAAGCAACATCAAGATAAGGTAAAAACTTTTTTCCTTCAGTTGGCAAATATGAGTGAAGAACAGGGACAATTATCTCCTATTGTTCCTTTATGGTACTATCAGCATCATTATTATAATTATTAGTAATAGCAGTTGTGATACTAATAGCATTAGTGTTTCTGCCTTCATTGGCATACAGATATCACTTCAGGGCATGAAATGAAAATGTGCACATTTATTTTATCAGAAAAGGGAGTCTAACAGTGCCATGCAGAAACCAAGATTCACATGTATCATATAGAAGATGAGTAGCAAAGTACATCAAACAGGCCAAAATGGAAAACGGTTATTGAAGAGGACAGATGCTAATGACCTCGATCGTTCCTCAAGCAGACATGAAAAATTGGATGGAGAAGTAGGAAAATGTATAGAACAGAGGCAACTTGTTTAGAGCAGTGGAATTCAGGGCTATCAATGGCTATTAGCTCCAACAGCAGCAGTAGAAGAATTAGAGATAGTTTTATACTCCACTTTTCTCACCCTTTAAGAGGACTCAAAGCAGCCAGCAAACCTGTTCTCCCCATGACAGACATCCTGTGAAGTAGGTGGGGCAGTGAGAACTCAGAAAGAGAGCTGTGACTAGCCCGAGGTCACCCAGCTGGCTTTATGGAGGAGTGCAGAATCAAACCAGGAGACGATCAGATAAAAGTCCAACACTCTAACCGTAAGACCAGTGTCCCACCTCTGATCTGTTCTACACTGGTGGGAGGTGGTCAGTCTCCACATGCCAGCTGCTGGGAGATTGCAAGGAAGACAAAATCTGCACTTGTGTCTTGCTGATGTTCTTCCTTGTGCAGCTGGTTGACCACTGTGAGACCGGGCTTCTGGACCAGATGGGTCTCAGGTTCAGTCTAGAGGGAGCATTTCTTATGTTGTATGGACCAGTGTCATGTCTCCAGAAATTCTGGAGTGAACAACTAACATCAGCCTTGGGCTAAATGATACCAAAGCAGAAGCACAAAAAATGAACCTATAAA
The DNA here is from genome assembly GCA_014337955.1 of Aspidoscelis marmoratus. NCBI lineage: Eukaryota > Metazoa > Chordata > Lepidosauria > Squamata > Teiidae > Aspidoscelis > Aspidoscelis marmoratus. Next base: position 7,257,285 of record MTQE01001141.1, on the reverse strand, counting down.
CCATAAAATAGAATGTGGAAGAAGAAAGCCGTGAAATAAAGCTGTTAGGTGATGCTAAGCAAGCTCGAGTTGCACCAAGAATAGAGAAGGGCGGAAAAACCCAGTAGTTTCTCTATTGATAATAACAAGCAGAACAAAACAAACATTATCAGCTCTAAACCAGCCTTCTCTCTTGGTAAAAAACCTGGAGAAAAAATGAACAAGATATGTGTTACATTAACTAAGGTGGAAACTGATTTTGCTAACTTTTTAAGAAAGCAAATACAGTAGACAAGATACTGTATAGCACGTTCTGTAAGAGAATAAAATCTGGGTAGTGTAAGATCTTTTTCCTCCAATTTAGGATCTTATTACTGAGTTGCAAGATTGGTGTATTTGATATTTTCCAATCCCACAAATAAAGGTAGCTACAATGGCAAATATGAATAAAAATGTTTAAAAGAATATTAGAGTAGTAGTTTTATTGAGCTACAGAAGTATGCAAACTTTTAAGTCTTGCAGGGATTTTAATCCGAATGTGCCATCAACAAAGCGAGGGAGGGGAGAGACGCAATCAAAACAGCAAGCAGTTCTGAGTTTCAAAGAGCTCAGATGCACACAATACTCCTGAAGCACTTTGTGCCAAGAAAACAGCTTTTTCCACTTCAGGCAGGCTCACATTCATCGTTGCTAGCCTGCCTCGTGCTCCAGTTTTTCCCATCTCTAGTAAGGATTTGCAACAAAATTTGAAGACATTCAAAATTTGAATTTGTCCGAATTTCGACATTTGAATTCAAATCGAATGTTCATAAATTTGAATTGAGACATTCAAATGAATTTTGAATTTTTGAATCTATTCATTCAAATTATTTGGACATTTGTATGTGTACAGTTTCGTACACAATGCGTACTTGCACGTACACATCTCTCCTGCATCCGTATGCATTTGTACAGATCGGTATGGGATGAAAACAGGTTGCATACAGGATAACTACGGGATGCATACGG
>MTQE01001141.1:7240539-7254950 GCA_014337955.1 Aspidoscelis marmoratus | reverse complement strand
GGGGGGGGGGGGGCACTGGTTCAGATCATGGCATGGGCTTCTGCACTGCCCCAGAAGCTCACATGAGGTACAGTGGTACCTTGACATATGAGTTTAATTCGTTCCGTAACCTTGCTCTTATGTCAAATCGCTCGTATCTCAAAGCAATTTTCCCATTAATCCATTCCAGCTCCCAAAACACCACCTCAGTTGTTTTTGTTATGTACTGTACTGTATTTACATACTCGTATCTCAAATCTTGCTCTCATCTCAAAGCAAAATATCACTCGCTCGGTGGCTTGTATCTCAAAACACTTGTATGTCAGGGCACTTGTATGTTGAGGTACCACTGTATAAGGCATTGCTTCAGTGGAGGCCACATTTGGTTTAACAGCTAAGGCCCCTTCTGGACAGAGATGCTTTGGCCTCAGTTACTCATGCTCTGGCAAATTCCAAACTGGACTATTGTAATGTGCTCCACAGGTGGATGCCCCTGAAGATAGTTAATAACCAGCAGCTGCTGCAGAATGACTAGTCAGCTGACTGGAGAGGCTAGCCCAATGCACATCATGCCACTCTTAAAGGAGCAGTATTGGCTGATGATTCATGAAGTTTAACCTTAACTTATAAAGCCCTAAATGACTTGCAACCCAAATATCTAAAGGTACATCTTCTTCCCTATTGACCTACACTACCTTTAAGATCCATTGTACCAATGCCCTCAGCAGCAAAAAGGGTGGGCACCTGAGATAGGGCCTTCTCAGTGATGACTCCCAGATTATGGAATAGTCTCCCCTGAGGTCCATCAGGCACTTTCATTCTATGGGTGTTTTTCCACTGCAGCCCTTAGATCTGGATCTAAGAAGATCCGGATCTAAGGAATGGGTACATTCCTTTCATAGCTCTTTAATTTTGTGTCTGTGTGTGTTTAATAGTTTAAATTTGTGACTGCCAGAAACACAGGCCCTTTAAAGTTTAAGCCAAATTCTTTCTTTTCTGAAAAGCTTCTTTCACAAGCTGGGCAAAAAAAAAAAAAGGACAATAGGTACTGAGGGAAGGAAGAAAAAATGGATGCACATAAGGATTTTGAGCAAATGAACTAGTTTAGCAGCATGACAGGCAAATGGAAGAGCTCTAGGAAGGCTTTGTGGAAGAGGTAGTTGATGAAAGACTTGAAAAATGAGAAGGCAACTGCACTTCAGACAAGAATTCAATGACAAAAAACTCCATTAAGTGCAGAGTCGAGGCATAAAGTTAGGACAATTTAAACTCCAAAATGTGAAACTGAATGATTCCTTCATGCCAGTGGACACTATGGTAGCAGTATGTCTGGGCTACAGAAAGATATTGTTAAGGGAAGGACGGATGCAGAATTTAAGGTTCAGAAAAATTAAAGAAAACTGTTTGGGTAGCATAGTCGTTTCTTTTAGTACAGTGCTAGGTGTTTGGCCTGCCTATGAAACCCGGGGCTGCATACCTTCAGATTTCCCCTTGACTGAATCCACGCTGCACCATAATGGCAAGTGTGCACTGAGATTGCAGATAATATGTCTGCACCTTCGTTGTGCACTCAGAACGGAAGAAGAGCATTGTGTCCTCTTGGATGCTATACGCTTCTTCCCTTAGCTTGCTATAAGCGCCACAAAGGCTCGGTAGTGGCACAGCAAACTGGCTGTGTCCAGACAGGGCCTAGAACTGGAATTATCCTGATGGTTTATTGGGATGGCCACATGTATCCATATAGGAGTGAAATTCCAGCAAATTGCTATTTCTGGGAAAAGAACTCCCAACACGGGCTTTCCTTAAATAGTGATAAAACTTTGCTTGTGTGGATGCTTGCTCTCAGAATCCATCTTCTTCAAAATGGCCCTTGGGTCAGACAATATTTCACACCACTGATACACTCAGAAATGTCCATCATGCCATTGTAGGAGCAGCGTCAGATGAGGTAAGGAACTGAGATTGCAATTGCAGAATCTAAACAAGAGCCCATATTGTTGTCTGAAGGCAACCCATGTCTCATATATGGTGGCATCACTACTCTGATATAGAGGGCAGGGGAAACCCTACTCCCCCCTGTCAAATGGCAGGAGGATTTTCTTCACTGCTCCATTCCCCTGCAGGTTCAAGTGTGATTTTACATCCAGCCTGTAGACACAAACAGCATGACAAGCATACAGGTAATCATGTGGTATGCAGACAAATATGCCCACATAAAGATGAATCAAGGGGGTAGGTGAGGGAATGTTCCCAGTTACATTTAATTTAATATTTCTAATTATCTGTTCCCAAATTCTTGTTCCCATTCCTCTTCCTTCTCCTCCCCTAGAGCTGAGAAACCAAAGCCATTTTTGCACATACTTGGCTGGCCCACTACAGTAGGACCAGACCAGATTTGAGTGGTTCTGGTGGCAGGAATGGTTCCACTGTCCTGGAACAACCCTTCCGAACTCAGCAGGCTTCAGAGCCAGCTTCCAGGTTCTCTAATTTTATGGAGCTCTCAGGGGATCCATTTAGGTGATGCAATTTGGTACACCAAGGAAATGAGTTGCCCTGTTAAATTAGAACAGAAGGCATGTGCCCTTGGGCTGCTAGTAGACATCTCTACTAGTATTCCTGTCTGGGTGACAATTTTGGCCATCTGGACTAAGCTATGCTGCATCCAATGTAGACTTGGTGTTCTAGCAGGGGGCAGGACCTTTCTTTAAGCTGGTCCACCATGCAAAAAGGAGGTTGTTGGTCTTCTTCCTGAACTGATTTAAATATAGAAAGGCCCAAGAAGTAAAGTTCTGTCTGCAAGAAGGGGCATCTATGGAATAAAACATCATGCCTGGAGGAAGCATTCTCAGTGGTATCTTTTGGGCTCACTGAATGTTATCCGTCAAATAAACAAAACCACTCTGGACCTACTTGGAATTTTGAGGGCAAGATATGACCACCATCCCCTATTCTTTCCTTCCTCCAGGTAGTGTCAAGAGAGATGCAGGAGCTCACTGCCACCAGGAAATCTCAAGAGTCCTAGGGTGCCGCAGAATGCCATATTGGTGAAATTGGTTGCAGTGGCAGCAGTTGTGCAGAATGTTGTGGCATAGCTTGTGGATGTCATCAGACCTGCAGAGAGGATCACCAGGCAGTACTGCAGGAACATTATTGCCCTTTAAATGCAATACCTGCAATATCAATACTCTCAGAATTGCTCTGAAGGGGATTTTAAATGACAGTGATATCAGCAAATCCAGGTGGTTGGATCTTTTGCTCTAACAGCACTAGGCAATAATAATAATAATGACAGACAGACAGACAGACAGACAGACAGACAGACAGACAGGTGTGGCCCTTCACACTCCCCACAAGATCTTGGCCTGGGAATTCTGTGGGTTATCATACCTAGAGAATGAACCGGAGATCTTTTGCAGAATGAACCGGAGATCTTTTCCCTCCACTGAGCTACTGATTTTTCTTGTTTTGGTTTCCTATCTTGCATTTAGCATCTGTCTTCTACCTGATTGTGTTTGATGCAGAAAATGCAACATGTTGCCAGGATTTTGTATATATTCCCATCTGCTGTCAGGTGAACACATCATACCTGTACATTTTTCAAAGTTAACACATCATACATTTATGGTGTTGTTGACATGCCCTGCATTAGCTTGCTAAATCCTCTTAAAATGGCAAGGATTTTATGAAATGAAATAATTCCCTCCCTAGAGCATACATTACATCAAACTTCCTGAAAGGAAAAATGTAGCATGGGGTAGTCACAGCAGTTGCTACACAAAAATAATTATGGAGACATTGTGGAAGGTAGTGTAGGTTTTATGCTAAGCAGATCACACAGAAAAAGTTACTTGGTAGGACCAATCCCAGGAACAATACCAGGGGGAGCAGCTGTCTTAATTTGCTGTGAAAAATATAAACCAACTTGTATACCACCATAAAGCCTCAAAAGACCACTTTGGCATATGTTTTCAGGGCTACGATCTGCTCTATCAGATACGTCAAGTCTTATAATGAGCTACTTGATGACTGGATATTATAAATACAAGGACATCAACAGGAAAGTTAACTGCATTTTGTTCATTTCACATTTTTTGTTGTTAGATGTCATGGAGTTGAGTTCTTTTTGCTCTACCAAGGATATTTCAGCAGACCTTTTGATTTCTGTGATGGCACGCCCAAGCCTATGGGGAAACTATAGTGTCTGGAACTTTACTCGGGGACTATTTGCATACCTTCTGTTATGATTAAGACCCTTAACACCTAAACATTTTAGGCAGGGTGAAAGATAACCAAAATGAGTTTACTGAAAGCAACTTAAATAAAGGGTTAACTCTACCCAGGACTAACATGAAACAACTTAAAACAATACATTACAAAAGGTGCTTTGGTTGGTTGCAGTCATCTCTCTTGAGTCTGGAAAAATCTCTTGTTTCTGGTGCAAGGCTGGTCCTTATAGACTGCCTTAATCTTTCTTGTGAAGCTTAAGCTGGTCAGAAGCTTCTTTTGTCTCTAGGACTGGTGGTATAAAACAAATAAGTGCTAGGAATGCCTGCTTGGATTGCTTGGGCAGACAAAGCCAAGGCCTCTGGTCTCTGTGGCTCTGTTGCAGAAAGAGAGAGAATCCAGCAGGAAGAATTCTATTTACGCAGGTAAATGGAAGAGACCAGCTGGGGCTGGGCTTCTATGCTCCACCCAAAACTAATACAAAAGAAGGCATCTGCACTACTGGGAAAACCCATAAATGGGGGGAACTAAAGCAGAGGAGAGGAAAGGGCAGAGCCAAGACTTCACAATCTCAACTATCTACAATCCTACATTATTGTAGTTCCCCCTTGTTCTGCTTTTCTCAGGCCATGTCTTCACGGCAACCTTATCTCGGATTCAAAACGTTTTCAATCCTCGGAGTCTGCACGGCAGTTTGGCTTAACACACTTTCTCCGTGTTAAACCACCCCAAAGCGTGGTGAATCTCAATCCTGATTTCAACAGGTCTCACTCCGGATCGTGTGCTTGAAACGTTTTACATTTTTTACTGTGGGGACCGTACTGTGTTAAGGGATGAGAATCCGTATTTTGGGTTTCCCTCCCCCAATAGCTTGCTTCCAAAGATAGTGATTTCATTGAAAAAATCCACCATCAAAACAGCCACTATAAAATTCCAGTCCTTAAAGCTACACTCTAGCTATCTAGCCACTTCACACCTTAATAACAATGTTGCAGTTTTGCACAATTCTAGCTCCTTTGTTTTAAAGGCTGTGGCTGTGAAGGGGGTTTGAGTTGCTGCTGCTGCTGTGTGCCCTGGAAAATGGGGAGAAGAGGTGAAAGAATCGCTGGCTGCCGGTGCCTGTTTTTCATCCACCCAGGCAAGCGGCAGCCACCCAGCTACCCAGCTAGGCTCCATAAAGGGGTCTGTTATGGGTGGCGCGTTCATGCCAGGAGGAAGAGGACAGGGCAGCCCCAAAAAGCAGCTTTTAAAAAGTAGCCACTTGAGTCCCCCCTTGAGTCATGTACGCCACGTACGATCCTCAGAATCCAGATCGAACGCAATTAAGTTAAAAGTAATGGGAACAGGCAAATTCGCGTTTGCATCCGGTTCTATTATTTCGGTTTAGGGAAAGCGAAATAAGCTTGCTGTGGGGATTCGCCCTCAGATTTGCCAAGCATTGTCCTTCTACCTAGTCCTTTGCCCACTCACTTTACCAGATCAAGGAGCAGTCAAAGATTAGTTCTTCTTGAAGTCTGTGGCATTCTTAGCAGCTATCTAAGATGGGTTCCTCATGGTGACAGAACCTGCTGCTCTAAACAAAGATGACTCCTTAAGTGATATCTTTTCAGCAAAGTGTCATTCAAGTGGTGTTGTTGTGCTATTCATATATCTCCCTTTGTTCTAGGCAAAGGGAACACTGAAACAAGGAACTTTTCTCTGGTTCACTGTTTTGGGCCAGGGGATTCTTGGATAGCCCAGGAAATAGCTGCAGAAGTCAGCTATCTTTCTCTGGTCTCTGAACAAGAAATCGCCAAACCCAAACCAAGGCTGATTACACACGTCCTGTCTGCTGGACGGGAAAGGAGCGTGATGAACCAATGTTGGCTAGTGCTCACACTTGGAGTGCTAGTCAACATTACCCCCACTCCCCGGTGATCAAATACTTACTTTGGCTGCAGTGCCCTCCATGACTGCGCGTGCCTCAGCGCCATCGCCATGACAATGTTGACATTCTGCACATGTGCAGCTGCATCTATGGTCATCCGAGGTGGCAGTGCACTTGTGCGGCACCTCAGATGATCCTTGACCCCATGACACTGGAAGAGGTGCGAACGGCCGTTGCCTGGGCCCGGTAGGTAAGCTTTCAGTTAAGGCTGGTAAAGGGGTGGAGCATGATTTCATGCTCCACACCTAGTGCATGATTAGGAAACTTCTGGGAAGGCAGGAGGCACCTGGAGGCTGTACCAGCTTCCTCAAGGTGCTGATGCTCTTTCCCAGAAGTTCCTTAATCATGCACTACAGGTTGTAGTGTGAATTGGCCTCAGGTAGGATCTGACAGTGTGCCAATAGCAGGGCTCTAGAGACTGCTGTCAGAGCTCTGCCAAGTACATTGCAGTTATACTAGTCTTCTAAGTATGAAACAAATGCTCCCAGTGTGCAGGATCATGAGTATCCTGCTTTTCCAAGTGCTTTTCAAGTTCTCCCGTTAGCAGCCATGCCTAGATTTTACCTTTTACTCTCCTGTAACAGCTCCCTTTCCCTGCCCCTTGTCAAAATTGTTCTCATCTGACCTTTTATTCCTAAGTAAAGCCTCACTGGGTAACTGAACAAAGCTGTCAAAGCCAAGCGCACACAGTTAGCCTCTGTGGTCTTATATTGAGCAAAGTGCTAACATTGCATTGCTTTCTGGGTATCCTGCTTGTGTCTTTGACAGCTCTGAAAATTAACTATGCTTTGGCAGTTTTGTGGTTTTTACTTTATTTTGTGATATTCTGCTCGGTTTTTAGTAAAGTTTTGATATTGTTTTCAAAGAATACTCTTGTAGGGTTTCTTGATTTTATGGTTCACTCAGATGATCTGATGCTTTTAAGTGTGCACTGTGGACAGCCCAGCTTAGCCCAGCCTTGGAAGCCAGGAATGAAAGTTCCTGGGTTCCAAAGCTGCTGTCTGGAGATGTTTTGACCAGGAGTCAATCACTGAAGTTATGATACTCCTAACTATGGGAGTCCTCAGAAATTTGTCAGCCACTCTTAGACACAATACCAAAACTGGAAGACCAATTAATCCTCTCAAATATATAATCTCTTGATTATTGTAAAATAACACAATGAATCTATTAATCCATCTCAGGCTGTGGTCATACTTAAAGTTGAATCGAGCTTCAGTCCACTTTCAGAGAGAATACATCAGCAAAGTAACACGCTGTTTTCTTTCAGGGTTAAGTTACTCAGAAAATTCAATCTTTGGGATAGTAAGGTGGAAAGAAAATTACTGGTCACTTTTCTGACGTGTTCTGCTGCTCTGAAAGTGGACTGAAGCTGAATTAAACCTTAGGTGTGACCACAGCCTAGTAGATGATATTAGGTAACAGTTTGTTCTGATGAATGGGAAATTGTAGTAGTTTCCTCAAACCTCTGATTTGCTCATTGCTATTATTCATAATACACTGAAAATCTGTTTTTATTGAAGGTAAAGGCTGTCTAGAATTGTGATTTTTGTTTTTAGGAAGATATGAATTGTTATTTTGGAGTTATAAATACATAGATTGGACAAAGTGTTTATCTCTACTGTACATTTTTTTTTCTATTATGAATCTACTGTTGGTTAAAGCTAAAATCAAGGACCCATTTGCCCTTACTTTTCAGGCACAGTTCCAGCCACTCCTTGGACAGTGCATCTACATACCGTACCATCATTGCCATCCTGGAGCTCACAGAAGGTGCCCTGGTCTGTACTAGCTGTGTATAAGGAAAACCTTGTCCACAGCTTAACCAATGAGTTGGCATGGCATTGTTGCGACAGCTGCAGATCCATGCATCATGTCTCAATTGCCATGGCAACATCCAGGCACACTAGATATTGCCATGGTGATCCAGCCTGCCCTTTGCTGGTCCATCCATGCTTCTGCTGCTGGTGGTCCGATTTGGGACTGCACCAGCACTTGAAGTGTAGATGGCTCCCTCTGTGTCTGATTTTCACCTCACTGGAATGGCAGGGAATGAAGGGAGTTTGGAGTACAAACCTGCATTAGAACTGGTCCTGTAACTAAATAAATTTCTCCTTCTCTCTCTTTAAGCCCTTGCCTCTGAAGCAACTTCCCAGCAACTGTACCTCCTTCCCAGCAATTGCACCAGGATTGGAGGAGGGCACCAAGGTGTGTGAGGTACCACAGAGTGTGCCAGCATCCATCAACAGGACAGCAGTCTCATCCTGTCCTATCATCAGAGTTAAGGAACAAATTTCTCCTGCTTTGAATTTATAGGCTGAAGGGAATTTGGTGGCATTTTCTGAAATGAATTCAGGAGTAAGCTATTTCAGAGCCCTAAAAAACATTTCAGGCCATTCCAGCTACCATGGCCTGTCTGCATGGAAGTACCCGGGCAAACCAAAGCTTGGTAATGGAGGTCTTGCAGGCATGGATTGCATACCCAAGTGCATCTAGGCAGGAGTCCATGCCTTTCAGATGACACAGTGGTGTGTAGAGCTCCTGTTCCCCAACACCAACTAGTGTGACTTGCAGGACTGCTCAGAACTGCCTTACATGTTTTGTCAGTGCGGTGTATTTTCTGCCTCTCACTAACCTTTATCTACTGAGAGACATATGCAAAAAGAAATGAATAGTACCTGTTTCCAGCTCTTTTTAGAAGATGGGAAGTAAATTGTCAGGATTAGCAAGATCTCTTGAAAATAAAGGGAGAAATATTGGAATAATATAGTAGAAAGAGTTCACTGCACTTCAGAGATCTCAGTTAAGTAGTAATAGTTGCCCTTTATTTTCAAGAGATTTTACTAGCCCTAAGAAAAATAATTATGCTTAGCTGTTACTACAGTGAAAAGGGTCATCCCCCCTCCAGCTTCCTGCACAAACCACAATTAAGGAAGAAAATGAATTCTGAAAAATTAAACTACAATATTGGAAATCTAGTATTTAAAGGTTTACATATGAAAGCAACGATAGGAGAAAATCAAACAAAAAACGTTTTTAAAATATATATAATATTGTTTTACAGTTAGGAGTGAACACACATAATTTGTTTTTTCCAGTTCTAACTTTTGAACTTAGTACATTTATTTATTTATTTATTTATTTATTTATTTATTTATTTATTTATTTATTTATTTATTTATTTGTATTTCTATCCCGCCCTTTACTCGGAGGTCTCAGGGTGGGTTACAATATTATATTAATCTTAGACAGGTCCCTGCCCTCAGGCTTACAATTTAACGAGACAAGATACAAAAGGAAAATGGTGTGAGAGGGAACAGGGACATAAAGTTTCGTTTCATATGTTTTTTTGTACACCGTCTTCCTACTACATGCTCAATACAATTTAGTTCTGATAAATCAATTAACAAATAATTCAGTAAGCAATCAAAAACAAAAACAAAATCTCAATATACACTATAAAATAATAAAATACAGAAGAAAAAAACAAGAAAAAAAACCAAGAAAAAACAAATCTCCAAGTGTGGACCATCCAGCTGGATGAAGTATTTCCTTCAGAATTATTATGGCAGCTGAAATTTGATTGTGTTTCTTGCCCAGATTCTACTTCTAGTGAGAGAAGATTTATATTTCCTTCAGAAGAAGGAGCAATTTGTTCCCCCCACCATCAAATTGCTATTTTGACTAATGAAGGAGAAGGAACATCTTCTGGAATGAGATTCTCTACAATTAGTGATTATTTGAACCTAATGTTGAATCCTAGGTACATTATGAGTTTACATAAATCCTGTACATTTTGTAAAATTATTATTAGTATGGGATGCTTTTTTAATTGAAGTGAGCAAACAAATCTGAGAAAATGCTCTGTTTACTTTCATGCATTAAAAACATGGAGAATATCTTTTTTCTGGAAATGTTGTGGCAAATGTATAGTTTAATTGAGATTATATGGCTTTTAGAAGAAGAAGAGTCTTTCATGTATATGACAGATTATTGTGGCTTTGAAATTGTGGATAATGGATCAGTGCCTAGTCATAGCAGAGAGACTTGCGTAACTGTGTTACCAAACAGAGCCACAAAAGGAGGACAGATCATAGTGGAGAGTTCACTCAAAAGATGGAGAGGGAAACTCTAAGAAAAAGCTCAGGAAAAGCAATATGACATTGAAGATGATCCTCCCTGGTCACATGTTATCCAAAACAATACTGGAAGAGAGTGGAGGGCAACCAAGTAGCTTCAGAAGGAGTGAAGTGGCTGGGCCAAAACCAAAAGGATATTCAGCTATGAATTTTTCTGGTGGTGAAAGGAAAGTCTGATGCTGTAAGGAACAATATTGCTTAGGAACCTAGAATGTAAGATCTATGAACCAAGGCAAACAGGAGACAGCAAGATTAAACCCTGAGATCTTGGAAGCCAGTACAATAAAATGGATGGGGATGAATGAATTTAGTTCAGATGACCATTACATCTACTGTTGGAAATAATTCCCTAAAAATGGCATGGCTCTCATAATCAATCAAAGGGCTGAAAAAGTAGTAATGGGATATAATCTCAAAAATGATAGAATGATCTCTGTTTGAATCCAAGATAATCCATTCAACCTCACAGTAATGCCATGCCAACTGGCTGAAGTTGGCCAGTTCTATGAAGACTTACAACCCCTTCTAGAACTAACACTACAAAAAATGTCACTTCATCATAGGGGATCGGAGTGCTAAAATGAAGCAGGCCAGAGATTAATAGAATTTTGTCAAGATAACTCACTGGTCATAGCAAACACTCTTTCCAACAGCCCCAAAGGCAACTCTACACATGGACATCACCAGGTGGTCAATACCAAAAGCAGATTGATTATATACTTTACAGCCCCAAACACAAAAGTTTCTTATTGCCAAATTAAGACTTCACTAGAACCTACAGGGAAAATCACTAGAACCTACAGATGTGACCTAAATAATATCCCTTATGAATATGCAATAGAAACAATAAATAGATTTAAGGGATTAGACCTGGTAGACAGAGTGCCTGAAGCATTATGAGCAATGAAATAGATGAAAACAACAGAACAGAAAAGACATGAGATCTCCAAGAAAATTTCATGTGAAAATTATTTATTTATTCATTTACTGTTTCTCAATATTTATTAGAAAGGCGGTATACAAATAAACTGAATGAATGAATTAGAATATAATCTCAAAGCAGTTACAATGAATCAAAACAACTAAAATAATATTTATATACAGACATAATTAAAAATGGGCACTAAATGGGACCTAAAAATAAAGATATTAAGAAGAGGTGGCAAGAATACACAAGATACATGTTAACATCGATAACTAGAATGATGTGTTCATTAGAGCCAGACATCCTGAAGAGTGAAGTCAGTGGACCTTAGAAAGCATTGGTAACAACAAGGTTAGCGGAGTTGAAAATTCCAGTTGAATAAATTATGCTCATTTCATACACCAGCAAGGTTATGCTCAAGATTCTGCAAGCCAGATGTCAGCATTTGTGAATTGGGAATGGGATGTTGTTTACTTATGTGACCATTCATTATAGAAGGACACAGTCTCATGGAAGCAACAGACATGAACTTGGGCAAACTAAGGAAGACCATGGAGGACAACACGGTCTGGTGCTCTATGGCCCATGAAGTCAAGAGGAGTCAGACACAACTGGGGGTGAAGAAAAAGAAGAATTATATGCCTGTTTTGCTCTGAGATACACATGGCTTTGAAATTGGATGAGGAAGATATTGGGCAGCTAAAATGATTATTAAGCCAATCTTGACTCAGATTCCTTGGCCCAACTAATCCCCTTCCTCTGAAGTTGCTAGCTAGGAATATCTTCAGTGGGTGTACATTCCAAGGTTATGGAATAATCTCTGAGATGTGTCAGGCAACCTCATGGTATCTTCAGACAACTGGTAAGGACACATCTCTTACCCTGGCCTTTGGTTGGGGGAATACCACCCCCTTCTCATGCAGGCATTGACATTCTTTTAGTCATATTTCTCTGTTTTTATTATGATTTTATTGTGACTCCCCCTGAGACCATTGGGTGGAATAAAAATATCAATCTGTTACCAAGAGCTCGGTGAAATGGCACCAAACCCTATGTACTCTTAGGATGCCAGACTACTGGTCTACTGTGAGGAATGCTCAGGAGACCACCATTTTGGTGCTGGGGGATGGTCCAACTGTTGGCATCATGGGGACAGAGTATTCCCAAGAGGCTCTGCCTCTCCACTGAGGTGAATAGACACATTCTTCAACATGATCTAGCATGGTCCTAAAAGACCATGGGGAAGATAGCCAACTGTACACAGAGAGAAGGCCAACAGTGGGCCATTGTACTAAGGTCAGGAGTGCCAAACCTTGGACTGCATTCACACACAGTTTTTTTTTAAAGCCCCTCAAGCTCACCAATGGTTCAGAGGTGGTCTGGGAGCTGTTTGGGAGGCTGCAAGCAGAGCATGCTGTGTGTTTATACTGTGCTGGTGGACTTCATTGTACAGTTGATTGTGCACTGAAAAACTGCTGGATTAAATGGGCCATAAATCTAATCCAGTGGGGCATTTCTTATGTTCAGCTGTCCCACATCAATGCGTTCGTTCTATCCCTAGTGCACACTAAAGGCCAGGCAACAAACCTCCAAAAATGGATTAGATATGGATTAGAGGTAGGATGAGAACACTTGCTACTAAACACTACCATCTCTAAGGCTGTGATCAGACATGCTTAAACAGGCAACTCTGTGGTACATTTGAGGCTTAAGTGACAGATGGAACACACACACACACCAACCCCCAAGCCTCTGTTTGCTTGCCCCCTTTTTTCAGATGTGAAATAGTCTCGGACCAACTTGGAGTTGGGTTGAAAGGGGCAGGAATGCATCAGGCTCTTGCAACAAATCCAAGCTTGCTATGGCCACTGACCAATCATGTCCATGGAAAATCGGACTGATGGTGGCCAATAGGAGGTAAGGAAGGAAGATGACATTGAGGAAGGAAGAGAAGATAAGTTGCCTGTTTTGTTTTGTTTTTTGACTGTGTGACATGGTGTTTTTATCCCTTGGTTCACAGATGGGGTGATCCCAGAAAATGGACATCCTGCAAAACTCCGGTGTGATCATATCCTAAAATGCTTTAAAGCTGCTTTTTTTTTTTTTTTGCTATGTATGAACAGAGCTTTGAAATATTGTCTAGAAAGTGGATATCTTTTATTTTCCTTATATTAGCCATTTCATTTCATTTTTTTTTTTTTTACATTTCTATCCTGCCCCATACCCGAAGGTCTCTGGGCGAGTAACAACAGATTAAAACAAAACAGGATACAAATTCAAACAGATACAGATTAAAATGAAATACAGATTAAAAACAAGATGCACCTTTAAAACACCTTAAAAATTCAACAAATTAAAACCAGGCATTGTTTGTCCTTTACTTTTTCTCTTCCTTTCTTCTCTTTCTTTCTGAGAACTTCCTTTAGCCTTTCATAAATCCTCTTCTGGATGCTTTCTCTTAGGAGGCATCCCCATGCTGAAAATATTCCAAGGCCACCTTGGGAACGTTGTCACGCAATACCTAATACGGGCTACATGCGAGACAATACGTGTCAACACCCCCCCCACACACACTTTGCAAGTGTACTCATTGCAAAATAGGGGGCTAGCACGTATTGTCCTGGGGTCATGCGGACGCTCCTGGGTTATTTGGGACAGAGCTTGGTGGCCACAGTATTAGTGGGCAGGGTTTCACCTCTGCTCTCTGTTCCTGCCGTGTGCACTGCAATCAGCGGCCGCTTGGGGATTTCTTTAAATAAACGGCCACATTTATTATACCCCCCTTCCCTGATAGCAAGTCTGGGACCTGAATTGGGAGAAAATTTTGAGCCGGTTGTGAGTGGGGGGTGCCTGCTGTTATGCCTGCTGTCATGTGGATGTGTGCACCTCATGCTAACCGGGGGTGGCCAAGGAAAGGAATGATGTGCCTTTAGTTATGCTTTTAACTAACTTTTGGTTATGCTTTTAACTGTGTCGGCCAAGGAAAGGAATGATCATGTGTTCTGTTGTGTTTGTGAAGGTGCAACTGAGGTGTTTTTCTGTCATTGGTGCAGCAAGTGGGACAGGTTATGGTGATGTCAACCTGGCTTCCTATGAGGGGAGAAGGTGGATGGGGAGAAAAAGATGTGGGTTCACACTGCGGCTTGCATCGGGACAGGCACTTATGATTTGAATCCGCATTGCCCCAAACCACATGGGGATGCTTTATTGCAAGTTA
>MTQE01001141.1:7220740-7232761 GCA_014337955.1 Aspidoscelis marmoratus | reverse complement strand
CCCCCCCCCGTTTGTGGAAACAGAGTGGGAGTGAGGAAGAAGCAGAGGATGAAGCTTTATGATTGAATAGCAGGAAGGAGGCTTACATAAGAACATAAGAGAACCCTGCTAGATCAGGCTACAACCCATCTAGTCCACCACGCTGTCTCACATAGTGGACTACCAGTTGCTTCTGGGCATTCTGAAGCTGAAGACAAAGGCACCTGCCCTTGACTCCCTGCAAATGACCTTTAGAGGCATCCTGTGACTGTCTTCTCAATCAAGAGTCAGTACCTAGGCATACCTGACCGCCATATTGAACTGTCTTTAGTAAGGAAATGCTTTGGGAACTTGGTGCTTTCTATAACCCCCCTCAGCAATGGTCAAATTCTCAGGAGTGACAAATGGTTCATGGCTATGCAGCAACAATATTGGTCTTGCAGTTAGGTTGCTGGAATCACCAGGTTTGAGTCTGCTCTCCTCCATGAAGCCAACTGGGTGACCTTGGGCTACTCACAACTCTCTTTCTGAACTCTCACAGCCCCACCTACCTCACAGGGTGTCTGTTGTGGGAAGAATAGAAAGTTTTGTCGGCAACTTTGAGTCCCCTGAATGAGTGAGAAAAGTGGGGTATAAAAGCCTACTCTTCTCCTTCTCCTTTTATTGTTTAAGGCCACAAAGTGACATATCAGTATTGCTATGAATAGATCACTAAAGTTGTTGTAAAAGAAAAGAAACCCTGAAAAGATTTCACAGAATGCTTCTTTTGGGGAATTTTTCAAGAATTTTATGGTCTTCAGTATGACTTTTGCATGACTCATTTCTCCAGATAACTGTTGCACGGTATTAGTGTGATCCAACCAATGCTATTTTGCTGGGACTTTTCCCAGTGAAACAGCATGTACTGTTGGCGAGTGTTGGCGTGGGTTGTTGCTGAAAAGTTGTCAAATGGCCGCCACCCCTCCACCAAGTGAACTGTGACTAGACAAGCTGAAACAGAATGAGAGAGTTTACAAGCATTATGTCTGAAGGTCCTGAGAATGATACCTTGAGAGCCAGCTGAACAGCCGCCAAGGCAGCCAACCGCTTTGTTTTACAGAAAATGCAAAAGGGGGGAAATAACTGTGGGTCATTTGGAATGAAAACAAGAATAGTGATGGCCAGGTTGACAATGTTAGGGACAATTTTATATGATAAAATGAAAACTTTAAACAAATCACAAAATTGCCAATGTGTCATTGGGGAGCCATAGAGTTAGTTCCACATTTCAGCATTCTTATGCTTGACAAGATGGCTGGAGCAACTTCTCTGTAATGAATGCTTTCCATTTATTTTTACTTTAACAATGTGTTCCTTTGTATGCTCACTCAGAGTATGTCCCATTGAATCAATAAGGATTGCTTCAAGGTCAAGACTAGATGCTCCCCCAGCCTCTATAAAAATCCACCAATTTACAGCAATAACAAATCTCATAACTTACAGATACTCTTATATAAAAAGCAATCGTGGTCCTGTATGAACATTCAAATATGGCTATATGCTGGTACATAGAAAACTCTCCTCTACTGAGAAACATTGGGCCTTTCTGTACTTGCTTGGTATACCAGAACAAGCTACCTGCTAGAACCCATCTTCTGCACAGGACTAGCAATATCTTAAGGGTTTCCTAGGCTAGGCCCTTTCTGTGCTTGGTCTGTGTGGTGACCCACTGCCCAAGGCTGTCCAGCCACTGGGTATCTGTCCCAGTATTGGCAGGGATCACCCCCACACACTACCCCTTCTTGTACCCTGGATATAAACAAGAAGCCTTTCTCCCAGCTAGCTGCTGGAACTCCGCCAATATTGTTTCTTTCCCTCTTAAAGTCACAGTGCCCTTCTACTGGTTACTTAGTAAAAGCTTCGAGGCTATACACGCACTCAGGCACACTTTAAGGAGAACAGAATATTAAAAGCTCACAGCTTGGAGTGAGAAAGGAGGTGTGCCAGTTTGGTCTAGTAGTAGTTAGGGAGCCAGACTCTTATCTGGGAATACTGAGTTTGATTCCACACTCCCCCATGAAGCTAGCTGGGTGACCTTGTGCTAGTCACAGCTCTCTTCTGAGCTATCACAGTCCCACCTACCTCACAGGGTGTTCTGTTGTGAGGAGAACAGAAGGTTTGTCAGCTGCTTTAAGACACCTCAAGGGTGAGAAAAGAGGGATATAAAAGCCAAGTCTTCTTCTTCTTCTTTCTTCTTCTTCCTCAGCTGAAAAAGCGATAGTAATAAAAGGTATTTTAAAGGTAAAATAGTTTAAATAGAAAAAAGTAAATAATTTTAATAATTTAAAAAAGCAAAATTAAAATATTGAAAGTAGATAGCCAGCAGGAGGAGGGGGGCTTTCCAGTTTTTTACATATGTGGAACAAAGAAATCTCCCAGCCCTATTTTCTGACAATAGTCCTATAAATACGATTGGAAGCCTGGAGTTTAGTGCCCAAAAGGTGCGATGATAAAGAACTTTCTTCAGTTGCCCCTTTAAGGAAAAGCATGCCTTCTGTAAATGCACAAACAAGCATCCAATGGTTAAAATAATAAACCTACATCATTTTTCCAAACTTACTCTTTGTTTGCTCCAAGTCTGGCAATGCCTTCCTTATGAGTGCTTGCCACTGTCTGGCCACGTGCCTGCCCAAATTTCTATGACTCTGATTGGTTGTCTGCCAGCAGCATTTGTTTCAATGCTATGATTGGCTACATTTCCCTCCTCTGTGTTTATTTAGCTCCCTGCTCAATGACTGAAAGAAGTTATTCTTCTGAGTATTAAACTGAGTATGAAGAAAGGGCACCCATTTCCATGCTTCAGGACAAGGCAAGGGTATTTTAGGGATTTTATGTGTAATTTTGCCCAGAGGACATCTTATTAAACTTGCCTGATTTTACTCTTTAAGATCATGAAAAATTCCACAATCTAAGAAAAACATCAAAAGACACAGAAAGACTGAGAAAAAAATAACAGTGTGGACTTCACCTGCTCTCTTGCTTGCGGAAGGCCATGAGGACAATCTAAGCCAGCGGTTCTCAACTTATGGGTCGTGACCCCTTTGGGAGTCGATCTACTCTTTCACAGGGGTTGTTATGAAGTAGTAATGAAAATAATTTTACGGTTGGGGATTAGGTTTAGGTTTAGGTTGGGGGTCACCACAACATGAGGAATTATATTAAAGGATGGTGGCATTAGGAAGGTTGAGAACCACTGATTTAAGCAGACTCTGCTGGATCTGGTTCTGAAACTTGACTAAGACTGTGATCAGACACAGAAAAAAACAACCTCTGGGGTGGCTCATAGAGGCTTTGAGATGGCATTGTTCACACACCAGTCTGCCCCTCCTCCCTTTCCTATTCATTCTCTACTAGAAAAAATGGATTAGAGAAGGCTTGAAAACACAAGGGCTACATACTGTCTCTCTGAGATGCCTTTGAGACACCCCTTTTGTTATGTCTGAACACAGCCTAAGACAGATCTAGACAATCAGATCCATTCTGGATTAGCTGCAGTTCAGCCACAGTCCTCAAAATTATATTCAAGAGATCTTAACAAAGGGGTTGTAGTTTAACAACATCTGAGCCCAACTGCCAGAAGCAAGCTCCTTCCTGAATATGTTAGGTTTTGCTGAGAGTATTTCACATACACATGAGGACCTGGACCCATGCTAATGAGGGATTGTCTCATTTTCTTCTAAGATTAAGAAGTGGAAGGAGTAGGGATAGAGAGATAATTGTTCAAGGTTCAAGCCCTTAAAATTGCTCTTTGGGTTCTAGACTATAGCTTGCTCAGTCTGGCTGGGTTTTATTTCTGATTTTAATGCTGTCCATTGATTTTACTGTACTACATTTAGAGGCTGTCCAGCAGGCACTCAGTTACTGAAAATAAAGCTATTTATTTATGTTTTAAATGTGTGGAATTAGTAGTTGCTGTTCTTTCTCTACATTTAAACATCTCCCATTTCAATTATTGCATAATTTTATATATCTTGATCAGAGGCGTTTTCGCACACGGGGTTTTGGAACGCGTGCAAGACAGCCTCGAATGCGGCATACGCATTGCCGCAGCGGGGTTTGCGCTCCGACGCGTCCGGAGCTGTCTTGCGCGCGTTCGAGATGTAGAGCACTTTAAAGTGCTCTACATCCGTTCCGGCGCGGACGAAGCGCCCGCAGCCGTTCGGGGAGAGAAGCATTCGCTCATGTTTCTCTCTCCCTGACAGCCGCGGGCTCCCCTCCCCCACCGGCGCTGGCTGACAATCAGCTGATTGCCTGCTTTGCCGGCTGCGGGAGCCTCGGCAGCCGTCTCCCCGCCCCTTGCCGGCGTTTGCCGGCTAAGGCACTTCAGAACACTTTGAGCATTCGCACACAGGTGCGCCGGAACGCGTTTACACGCGTTCCTGCGCTCCTATGTGTGAATGGTCAAAGCGTCCTGAAGTGTCTTAGGCTTCCCGTCCTACACCCATTTCAAATGGAATAAGTGTAATGCGAAAATGCCTAATATCTCCTCTCAACTTGTTTTATTTCTAGACTGGACTAGGACACCATTTTGGGTGCCCTAGCCAAGTCTATGCTCTGTCCCATGCAGATGCAGTGTATTAGGAGGGGGCAGCCTCTACTCTATACCCATCTATTGCCACATGGGTACTCCACACTGGTCTACTGCTCATAGTGGAAAAATATTCTTGATCTAGATGGACACTAGACATACTTCAGGAATAAGAAAAAAAAACAATTTCTACTGTGGGAAAAAGGTCTGTAGAACTGAAATGAGGCAGGTGCCACTGTTTCCCAGTTTTTGAAAACCTTTCTAGGTTGACTTTGATGTTGAGCAACCAAGCAAGAAGGAAAAATGCCCTTCAAAATACGTTTTCAAAGAGAGATTGAAAAAGGTAAACTTCTCAGTTGTGACCTGACATGATGCAAGAGATACCTAACAGTGGGAAGGAAAATAAAATGCTGTGTGTATTGTCTCCATTGGGGCAATGTTGTCCCTCACTGGGGAATTTTGTGTGTGTCTGTCAGCTTTTCCATCTGACTCTTCGCTTGTCCATTTTTCTTTAGGTTTCTCCATCTCAGTTTCTCTGGCTTTGGGCATGTGTACTTTACTGTCTCTTGCTATGTTTTTCTTTGTTTGCCTAGGATTGGAATTCTTTTACTGAAGCTGTGTTCCTTGGGAAAAAGGGAAAAATGCCTTCAGCAAAACTGATGTTTTTCCTGATTTTCTATGCCTCCTGCAGCAGCCATTTTATAAAGGCACCTAGGACCCTGTGGCAGATCTCCAAATGAACATTCCTCACTCCAGTCAATAAGCCAGACCTGAAATACACCTGGACTTGTTCTTTCTTATCATTACCTAATACTTGTCTTATTCCAAGGTTTTCATTTTTTTAAAAAATAGAAATTTTAAAATGCTAGGATTTTCTCTAGGATTGATCCCAGAGTGAAATGGTAGGTATAAATCAATATTGTTGATATCTTACTGACACAAATATTGGAAAATTCAAATTATGGTCTGGGATTTAGGCCTTTTTTTTCTTAACAAATACATGTGGGATATAAATATTCTGATGAATTTTAGTTTCTGCAAGAATAAAATACATTTTAATTAGGTAGAAACAACTGAGTTGAAATCAGCTGTGAAAAAGGGTTTAAACATTATGAATATGAATCATTATACGTTGTCAAGTTAATCTCTAAAAATAATGTGCTGCCCAAAATGGATTAGAGGACAGAGGCTTAAAGGACAGAGCACACACAGTCCATTTCCACACAATCAGGCAGTAATCCAGAACAATCAACATCCTAGTATGCTTTGTCCGCATGGGGCTACTGCTTTTCTGTTCCACATCCATCCCAAGAGGTCCCTATTCTGAATTAACTGTAGGCCTGTTTGAAGAGGACTACAACTCTTCTAATACCATCTGTTGCAGCGCTTCTGCACCTAGTCTGGAACAAGGAAAATGCTGCAATCCTGTCTTCAAAGTTTATGTGGTACAAACTTTGATGATCATTTTCAAAATCCCAACACAGATGTAGGCACACTACCTCCAAGGACTATTCTTTTTCAGCCCTGCCCTTGAGTACTATACAGACATACAGTGATGGTACATCGGGCAATCACTGAAAGGGGTGGGTGGTACCTTGGGTGGGGGAATCAGTTGTGTGCACCAGAATTGCTATGCTGCCTCTGCTGCCCGTGTCGGCCTGGAACAGAAGGCATTGCTGCCCTTGCAGTCTGAATAGCATCTGCTGTGCTTGGTCCAGAATAGGCTGAAGCAGAACAGCTAAATCATGCCAAACACCACAAGTGCAGAAATAGCCATAAAGTAATCTAGCAGTCCTAAGAAAAGAAAGGAAAACTGAATTGGATTAATTTTAGTCTGAAGCATATATGTATGGCCCGTTATGTTCTTCTGGCATTAACAGAAAATGCCTGCTGATTGAAGGTGTTCAGAACTTCATTAAATTGTAATCTGTGTACACAACAGTAGGACTGTGCAAATAAATGTTGTGAAACAAAATAAATAACTTCGTAGAAATGAGTGAAGCTGGCAGCAGTTTGCTAATTAATTGGAACAAAGAAAGAGCTCTCATACGAATCTAAAGAAATATTCAGAAACAACTCTAGTCCAGCCATTTCTTTCAGCTTGCTTTATTTTCACTTTGATAACCTCCACTTCATTCATCATGCACGCACAAGGAAACATCACCAACGATCAAGATTCCCAAAAAGGGCATCCCAGTGTTAAGGTACAAAAGGACACCGATGTGATGAGAACAACTTTGATAATGGCAGTGAAAAGGGAAATTGTGGAATGGTGTGTGCCGCATTCTATTCATTTTTGTCCTGCTCTTCCTGGGCCAAGGTTAAGTATTGCAGTGTGCATTACATATCTGTTTCTGGGCCTTTTTGCACTCAGTGGTACACTGTACCATAATCTGGTCTAGGCTTCTGTCATACAGTCACTAGCGTGGGACAGTGGCAGCTCTGCCCCTTCTACTATGCTCCATCCACATGGGGCAGAGTGTAGATAGGGCTAGGGTGCCCAAGTTGGTGTCCTGGTCAGGGCTAGTGGTCAAGTACTAGGAGGTGATATGCCACCAGCCATAGGAGCCTTGCCGCTGCCTCCAAGGAGTTTCCAAAGGGGACAGTGAAGGCTGGAGAGAATGGACTATCCAAATGCAGACCATGCTGTTTCACGCCTCTAGCAACAAGTGAGGAGACAAGTGTGGGAAATCTGCAAAAGGTTAGTGGGAATTGTCAAGGCAGTTACAGTGGGGAGGTAATAGCATGGCGAAGGAGGTTGTAGCAGAGCATCTTTCCAAGAAAGTTCAGTTCAGTCATTTATCTTATTCCACTGCTGCCCACCATTTTCCTTAAATGCAGTTGGCAGAGCAGCAGTGAAAATGCAACAATGTGCAATTCAAGTCATTGTTGGCTAAAGAAAGATGATCCATACAGGAAAGTTGTCCCACCACCTTCAGGGGTGAGGCTGGTGGGCACCCGGGAAAGGGCCTTTTCAGTGACAGGCCCCAGACTATGGAATAATCTCCCCCTCGAGGTGTGTCATGCCCCTTCCTTGTATATATTTAGGAGGGCAGTAAAGACACACCTCTTTGTCCTGGCCTTTGGCTGAGGTGATTATATTCTCTACCCCCCCTCCCCAGTTACAGTCACTATTAATGCAATATGCTGTGTACTGTTTTAAATGGTTGAATTTTTAAAGTGTTTTTAATCTGTATCTAGTTTTAATGTGTATTGTGTTTTCAATCTGCTGTTACCCGCCCAGAGACTTTTGGGTATGGGGCGGGATAGAAATGTAAACAAACAAACAAAGTAATTGCCTAATACTGTTTCCTGTAATGTGGCAGGGCCTGCTCATGTTTAGCCTTTAGTGAGCAGCAGTCCATTTACTAGTGAGGTGTGTCCACATACTGCTGCCACACTGGAGTTGACTAACACCTCCCTGGAGCAATCTAAGAAGCAGTCCATAGCTTGACTGGGAAAGGTGAGCTTTCTTTCAGACAGAACGCCCACCCCCTCTTCCAGATGCAGCATGATGAGTTAGCATTGCAGTGCAGCTGCAGCTATGTAGTTGCATGTAGCATTCAGATCTCCATGGCATTGTTATGGACATTGCCATGGTGACTCAACCTTCCCTGGGCTGGCCACCTGCACTTTGAGCACAGATGGCTGCCATTGTAATGCCATACAAGGCTGGTAAGCGTGAACAGGCCTGGAGTTCATTGCAATTGATCCATCGTATTATAGAAGAAACATGTGTATAGTTTTATCTGGAGCTGGATGCATGCTCAGAAGTCCCATTTGGAATCTGGGTTTTCTGGGATCTGTCAAGAAATACCTGTAAAAATTGGGCAATTTAAATGCTGAACTGCTGTGTTGCAAAGCAGCTTGCATTTTAAGGGTACTGCTGTTGAACTAAGTTTTCAGGGTTCAAAATACTCTGTATAAGTGGAAACATACTGCTTGGAAGCTGGCTGTTTCTAAGGCATAAATTATCCTTAGGTCATTTGCATGATTGTGGCATCCAAACACTTACCTCACAATAATCCATAGTCCTCAGATCTCCTGCAAATCATTCTTGCTCTGCTTTCAAAGCAAGTAAATTTTAGAGTCCTTTGCAAATTTTGGGGGAGGGAGGGGGATTAGGGTTTTTCTTCCAAGCACTTTTTATCAGCTGCATCTTTACTAGATGTTGATAGACTGGATAAGTGTGATAATTTCCTGCTTAACCTCTCATACTGTGCACTACCTCAGCCCTGTCTCTTGCTCTGTGATCATGGTGATGTGATGTGCCTTTTAAAAATACACTTGGTTCATACTAGGACTGCAAAGTCATTTTGAACATATCATACCAGTGTTTTGCCAGGCATGGTTCTGGCTTTGAAGGGTGTAACTGGCTTGGGACTAGCTTATCTGAAACATTCATAACCTTGGATCCTTCATAGAGGTCAAGTTGAGTGGAATAGCTACAGCTGTGATGGTCTTTTTGGTGATGCCAGCTGAGAAACAGCTTCCTAGGGATCAGGTCAAGGAGAAGTTTGCTACCACACTGTCAAACATCGGAGGCGACATGCTTTTAAGCATCTGGTTCAATCAACTCTTTTTTTTTTTTACATCCAGAGTCTTGACAATGGATCTAAAAGCTTAATCTGGAAGGCTTTTCTGGTTGTTCCAGGGACAGCGCACCCTGAGAGGCAGCATGCTTGGCTGATGTCTTGCCCGTGGTGTCTCACCAATCAGGGTTCACTGGGCAACTGCTGTCTTGGTTCTCTGCTGTCTAAGTAGCAGCTGCCTGAGTCTGACCTCACTCCTTTTAGTCCCTGCTGAAACTGCCCAAGTCAGCAGTTTAGCAGTTGTAGCTCCAACACCGGGCAGCTGTTCTCCAGGGATTGCTGGATGATGTTAAATCCAGAGGCGGCAGTTCTTCCAGACAGCAGAGTCTTTGTTAGAGCAGATCCAAGGCCTTGGTCCTCTGCTCCCTAAGTAGCAGCTGCCTGATCCTACCCCTCTGTAATCCTAGGTGAAGCACCTTAAGCACTTTTAAGGCAGCAACCGGGTTCCAGGTCTATGTTCACAGGTTTTTTTCAAGGTTAACCATCAAGATATACAACAAACAGGGTAAGGGTGAAACATTCTAACTGGTGGAATTGAAAATAGCTATTTGCAGCGACATAGTTGCTCAAAAAAACTTTTGCACAGGAACTCTTTTGTGCAAGGGCAGAGAACAAAAAAAGAGGGGAGAGTTGTCAAAGAATGGTCCACATGTCCTGCCAGTCATTTACAATGGCAGAAGGAGCTTGGGGTGTGGTGTGGTAAGGGCCAGAGAACTCATTGGACATGGCGCTTCCTTAGGTATGTATAAATATTGCACCTGACCTACGTTAAGTATTTGTTTCTGTTCCGTCCTGATGTGGAGTGCAAGCAGATTTCCTTTTAAAGTGCAAGGTGAGGCTTCTGTATAGCTAGGCCCAAAGTGTGGCTTTCTTGCCCTGATGCCCCATGGGTGCTAATCTTCAGGACACTGCTGCATCTTGCCACATGCACTATACTGTGAAGATAGCTCAAGTTATGTTGTGCTAAGTCATCTTTGAAACCAGATAAATTTCTTCGAAGGCGTCTGAAGCGTCAATGATTTATGTAAATGACTTTTGTAAAATCTAGAGAATGTAAGCTGCAGGACAGAAATGTTTATTTAAAGCTCATTTCTTATTTCTGCTTTTGTTTTTGAGCTTGTAAAATGCCATTCTTTTACTTAGGTTTTGTCTAGTGATGACAGCAGCAGGGATTTGGTAAACTAACTTTCAAAGGATGTGTTCTTTTAAGTGGTTTACACGACTTCTGTGTGCCAAAGTACTAAGCAAAGGATCCATGGCTCTACCATTAGGCAAAGAGAAGCAGCTGCCTTACATAGGTTGTAAGCAGATACAGCAAAAACACACAACTCTGAGGCGTCTTAGAAAAGGCTTTGGAGTAGGATTGTCAACACACCAGTCTACCCTTCCCCCTCTCCTGAACATTCTATGCTAGAAAAGGTGGATTAGAAAAGGCTTGGGAACACTTTCTCTGAGGCACCCTTTTTGTTATGTCTCAATACAACCATAGATGGGCTTGGAAGAACATGAGATGACAGGAATTTGCATTAGTGACTTAATCTTACTGAGTTTTACTGCTGGGCTGAGAGGGTGAAGGGGTGATTTCCTACTCATGGGGTGGAAAGAACTCTACTTTGATACTTCTGTTGATGCACAAATGTGACACCATAGTGGAATAAAAGAAAACTATAAATTCTGGGAGAAGTCCTCCCTTATTTCTCTAAGCACCCACCACCACCATTGAAGGATAGGGGAAGGAGGAAACATTTGTAAAAGAAATTTTTTTAAAAAGTGAGAATAATACTTTTAACTCCAGGGCCATAGTCACACCTTGCTGAAATAGTCCACCTTATTGAGAAGCAGGACTTAACATGCACTGATTCTGACCACACACAATACCTGACCATCTTTCATCAGATCGTCCTCAGCTTGTGTCCACCATGATCTTTCTGTTCCCATCCTCCTTTGCAGTGAGACTTTGTTAGATCTCCGCCCCTCTTCACAATCACAACACCCTGTGTGCCGTGATGGGATAAAAGTTCTGTACCCCCCAAAAGTGTAATCATGCATTGGACAAAAGGGAAGGCAAATCCACCCACGATAGTTCAGCCCTCTTTAGACCTTTCCCCTAATCATTCTCAAAAGATGAAAATGGATTAATACTCTGTAACCGCTTGAGACCTGTAAAAATCAGGACTCAGGCCAGTACGACTGAAGAGAGGCAAGTCCACAAAAAAGGGATAGCACTAAAAAGCTGTGATCCCATTACCACTTAAAAGTGTTTTAAAACTGTTTAAAAACGGTTTGGATCCTCGTTGTCCCCATTCACAATCAGTTTTAGGGGTATTTTGAGGATTATTTGGCTTTAAAATGGAATAAACACTTGATTTTTCAGGCTTTTCCCCCCAGTTTTGGCTTTTAAAATGCTTCTTCCTTATTGTTGTGGGAATGCTAGAGCAGTATTTGGGCAAATACATCATGAAATGGATGGGGTTTCACCCTGCAGTTAAAATGTACAGCAGCAGTTTCATTGTAGCAATCCACCCACTTCACACCTGATAACAATGTTGCAATTTTGCCCAATTCTGGCTGTTTAAAAATTCTGACCTTTAAAAAGAGAAAGGGAGGAAACTGCTGCAGGATCAGGGAGATGTGTGTGTGTGTGTGCAGGTGGCAGCGGCAGCGGCAGCGGCAGCGGCAGCGGCAGCGGCAGCGGCAGCGGCAGCGGCAGCAGAGCCAGCCAACCAGCCAGGGTGCTTTTTTCAGAGGGAACTCCTGCTGGGGATGGTGGCTGTGGAGGTGATCGGGTGAACGGGGCTTGAGTTGCTGCTGTTGCCATGTGCTCTGGGCAATAGGGAGAGAAGGGGAAAGAATCGCTTTCCCCAATCTGTTTTTGGAAGCGTT